>JAJIYU010016600.1:0-12093 GCA_030144865.1 Tinospora cordifolia | reverse complement strand
AACGTCAAACACATTGAAGAAAATGGAACACTATCAATATTTTATTTTATTATTTGTTTATTAATTAATTAATTATATTATTATTATTATTATTATTATTATTATTATTATAACGTCAATTATAATTATATTTATTAAATACCTTCTAGAGAGATTGAATATGAAAGATGGCACTATTGCCATTGCTCTTATAAAATTTAATAAATGTACAAAAATAAACAAAGACATTTTCTTGACAAAGATTACTTTATCATTTATTAACTGTACAAAATCTGCATGAACCCCACTCAAATCTTTTCTTGTTAAGCTGTGAAATAGACTCACTTTACAATGCACCTGCTGATTTGACTTAACAACTAATAAATTCTCGTGGTAATTCATTAGTTTGTAGGGTAATAATTATTTGTTTGTAGGTAATAATTATGGAAAATAAAAGCGTAATTATTTCAATTATATGTTTATATGTAATATCTTAATATGGGTAGCACTCGTTTAGTGAATAATGATAAGTATTATAATTATATCAAAAAAAAAAAATTACAATAGTCGTATTAATGTTTTTTAATAGTTTTTAATTTAACAGTGTGCTACAATCTCCTTTATCCAGAAATTAAATTAATTTCCTTTTCATATGATTCCTTAATATTGAAGGATAAGATCAAAAGTACAGTACATTTATACAATAAGCTTTTTCCATGAAATTAAATGATTATTTCACATTTTTAGTTAAGAAAGCAACTGTTAATAAAGACAAAACAATATTTTCAATCTTTATCCACTTTTGGAGCTCATTTCTTGAATGTTTAACCTTTAGGAAAATGCTTAACAAATATACATTATTGACACTAATAGGATAATGTCAGGATAATTACTACAGCTAAATTTTATACATAACTTTAAAATTTATAATCACTGATAAATTAATAGATACTTTAAAATACAATCACTCATTTATCTAATATTTCTAAATGGTGAAGAACAATGTAATTGTGACAATCAATTTACTAGGTTTATTTATTTTTATTTTTTATTTTTATGACGTAAAGTTGTTAGATTTTTTCAAATCATATAATTAGGCATAATGTGAGCATATTTCCATGATTTAAAATATGATTATATAATTCAGGACGCACATGAGTACCTCGATTCCAACTGTTTTAGTGAATATAAGTACTATAGTTATGTAAAATAAGATAATTCATCTTCGGAGGTAAAGTGTAATGTACCATGAACACTTTAACGAGACATTATTTTAAGGAGATAGAGTCATACTTTATTTTACCCATAACCTATAATACTTATTCTATTTAATTTTTGTTCTGTCACTCTACCGAAATTTTGAGTCGTCCTCATTTATTCCTACTATCTTGTTCAACATCTATTACCGTCACCATGTTATTACCACTTCATGGGGGAGATTGGTACCAAGCTGGATCCTCGACAAAAATATGCAGTGGTTATGGATTGAACGTAGGATATATGGCAAGACATGAAGTTCTACAAGGATAAAGAGACAAGAAAGATTTAAAGGAATTGCATCTCACCACTCACACATTAGGGTTAAATTTGTGCCTGTCCATGTCACCGGGCTACCATCAATCGTGCTCAAGTTTTACTATTTTCCTTTTAAAATGCTCTACTCTATGAGTTTTGTTTCCACTCATCCCAAGGTATGCAACTAGTAGGTAAGAATCCACTTGTGAGCTTTCTACTTTTGTATTCATCTTTATCGTAGCCCTTAAAGGGTCTTGGACAGCTACCACATTGATGTTCCCCACTGACAACCAATTTTTCTTTACTCTTTCCATTTTGTAAATAAATGACGAAGCTATGTCAACCACTTGTATGGGTTCAAGGTCAAATCTTGCACTAATATTTGATGCTATGTATGTGGACAAGACCTTGAACCTTACTTTAGCTCCACCATTATAAGCAAGGAAGAGATTGTCTCAGTGGAGAAGGAGCACATCACGTTCCTTGACATTTCAAAGACAAAAAATAGAGGGAGGTTGCCAAAGTTTTAGCCCAAAGGTTTTAATCTGAAGTTGAAGAACAGTTGGCTCAATGCACAAAGGAGAGAGAAAAGTCCTCAAGTTAACATAAAAGTGTGTTTCTTACAATGAAACACATTTAATTTTTCATAGGAAAATCTAATAGAAATATTGCCAAAATAATGTATTGCATTTCCTTTTATAGAATGCATTAATCCTAACCAAAACCTTAAGGACAGAGAAAAACCTCCATTTTAGCATGAGGCAGGCTTCTCTCAAATTTCATTAATCTATTGACATTATAGGGAGCACATTCAATGTAAGAAGTGTGTTCTATTATGACTCGAGGAAATCTTAATACACTTAATAGAGCACGATCCATGTGTGACGTGTGTTCTATTGTGCATATATCAAAATTTTTTATATTTTACTTTAAGCTCAAATGATCAAAATGAATTTCTATTAAATGATAAAACATAACTTAAGGGAAAAAAAAACCTTTGACCGTGCATCTTAAATCAATGGAATTCATAAGTAAAATAATGCATTTTGATTTTAAAAGTATTTTTATGTGTGATATGCATAATTGGTCTTGTATATTAAAAACTAAGTATTATAGTCCAAAACAAGAATCTAACAAAACCAATATATATTTCTCCAATCTTCTAGTTGATGATTCATTCCATTTCAATTCTTTGTCCAGTCACCTTTTCTTTAATAAAAATGATTTTCGTCAATAGAAATGTCTTAAAACAAATAACAACAACAACAACAACAACAACAATAACAACAACAACAACAACAACAACAACAATAATAATTATACTAAGCAATATATTTGCAATCAACAACAACTTTTCCTTTCTATTGAGACAAATTTGTCATAGTAGAGAAAATAAATAGATTACTAACTACCACAACCACAAAGTGTTGAACACATGCATAAATTGAAAAAATATATATATATATATATATATATATATATAAATGTCATTCTATTCCAAAACTCAAAAGGTCATGGAGTACGCGAACAAAATGAAAATAAAAAATTTAATAAAAATTAAATAAAAATGAAATAATTTATATAAAATAAATAAATAAATGATGGATCACTTTTATTTATAATTTAAGGTAGAAAAACATTAATTAAAATAAAATTTATACCTAAACTCAAGAACCTTAAAAATAAAATAAAATATTTCAATGATAAGAATGATCTATTAGCTTAGTTGATCAAAATAGTGCACTAATACAGGGAGGTCACAATTCAAGCCTCAATACGTACATTATATGGGATTGGGACACATGGTATATTCTTAAAATAGTCTCATAGAATTAAGTTACACAATGGATTATGAGATTATTGGTTGAAGTAGGCACCAAATTTGAATAAAAAATTTGAATTGCAAATCCAAAAATATGCTTATAACCTTAAAATATTCATGATCACGAATAATATGAAAAAATATTCTCAATTAAGAGCAAAATAATGGAATGACCATAATGGAGGGTTTGTAATTTAATAAGTTTTCAAAGAAAAATAATGAAAAAAAATCAAATATGTCAAATTCCATAGAACTCTCACAAGATGTGAGCTAGAGATTTAGAAACAACTTCAAAACCTTAAGCACTACCCCTTTTAGAATCATCCAAACCATCCCAAAATCGAGGGCTAGGACACAGTCTCCATAAGGACTTCCCAAAGAGAGAGAATCCATTAGGGTTTGACAAAAAAAAGTTTCATATATGTGTAGGTAAGAAAAAACCTTAACTAGCTATTACTTACATCTTCTTATATGAACCCATGAAAACACCCTATTTCTTTTCATTTTTCCATACTCAAGGACTTGATATCTCATCCTATCACACTCCATCATGTCATCATGGAGCACCATTATGAAATGACACCAAGTAAAATGAGTGAAAAACATCAAGATATGGAAAATGATTATTTTTTTTAATGCTTCTTCATGTTTTTCTTCTTTTCTTAACCACCATCAAACAACCTCAACTTGGCAACAAAGAGGTTTATTCTAGCACCTATTCCACTCTTGAAAATGTCCTAGAAGCCAACAACAAAATCCCAAAAAGAAACTAGCCATGAAACCCTCGAAAACTCAACCATCTCCTCACTTGAACATGGTTTTGGCCTACGGAGAAACCACATATGTGATGTCCCTATGACTGTCCAAAATGCACTATTTTTATAAAATAAATCTTCAAACAATCCTTGAATAACAACAAAAAACTCACTTGAAGACCTGTTTCAAATGCTAAGCAAAAATACCTCAAAGCTACACTAAAAAACTATGTTAAACTTACACTAAGTGCACCCTTTTGGCTAAGTCTTTTGTTTAGATTTTGAATCTATATTTTTACTGATCTATTATTAGATTCTTCATGTTAGGAAGGTGTGAAAATAGAGAAGGAAACACTTAAGGGTTATGAACAAGGAAGAAAGCAAAAGGAAACTGACAAGAGAAGGTATAGTCTCTCTAAACTCTTGCTTAGGGACTGAGGTAAAGTGTGATCTTTAACATGAAAATTGCCCTCCTTAGATGTGTTCTAAACTAGATAGTGGCAGTGCAACACCCTACATATAAACCCCGAAGGGTATGTGGGTGAAAAACACAAGAAAGAGGGTGTTTTAGATATTTTATGTGCGAATCACATGAGTTGAATGTCTGTTGCACATATCAAAGTATTATAACCTAAGAAAAGAGGAGAAATATGTCTCAAAGTAGAAACAAGACATGGGATATGTCAGCGCGCCCCCCGCCCCCCAAACACACACACACACATGCACTATAGCTAAAACACAAAAAATTAGGCATTTTAGGGGTGTTTTAGTGCACATAAGCATGATTGCAAGTAATTAGCCATGTAGCAGTGAGTTACATACTTAGAACAACAAGGAAATCATGACGAAAAGCGTGAAAAAAGATAGAATCAAATCATTAGAGAAAGGGCTTCAATTTAGGGGCAAAACGAACATAAAAACACCCAAAAACGAGGTTTTCATGTATCTTAATTTTAAAAAGATTAGAGCTGAAAGTTACAACCCCTATACTAACGTTAAAACACTTAGAAACTATTGGATATGGTTAAATTGAACGGAAGTGATTAGAAATAGAAACAACTCATAGCCTTGTAGAACATCAAATATGGTACAAAAAAACCCTAAAAAAAGATACTTTTGGTGTACTCTTTATGAATAACTTAATATATCCTTATGAGGAATAAGAAATTCTTAAAATAAACTTAGAAACATCTTAGACCTAAGTGTTAAAGTGGTTCCAAATAGATAGTCACATGAAATGACAAAACTAGGCCCACTAGAATAGGGCATAACCATGGTTTCAGTACAACAAGTGCATGATGATTACTGCCTAGTTTCATTTGCAACATACTCATAGGATGACCTTACTTTAGGAGTGTCCCTAATAGTCAGTGCCTTTCGAAAATGTGTTCTTAAGAGTCGATGCTTACTTTAGGAGGTGTCCTCGAACTATATCCTAAACTGATGAATGCCTCATTTAAGAGAAGGATAATACTGAGAATTGTTCTTTTGGTCTTAATATCAACCCTAAGACAATAAATTGTTTGAATCACTTAATGTTTTAGAAGTGTTTGCATATTAGTGTTTTAATTTTTATAGTGGATGAGAAGTGCTTGGGATGATCTACTAGATTCTTTTGAGTTCACCCCATTTCCTTTTATTTTTTTAGGCGCATATTGAACTGGGTGACATTGCAACAAATTTACCATATGAGCACATTTGAAAAATGTCCTATCAACAATATTAGGATGTTTTAGCAAATGTCTTTGATTTTGATGTCCTAATTATAATTCTTTTTTAACAATGTTTTCTAAACATTCTTATTACTATATAATGACGTTGATGAAATTATCCTTATAAAAATATATAGAGGAAATTTTTCTAACTATCCTTAATTCATGAATTGAGGACATTTTGTAAACGTCCTTAAAAATAGTAAAAAAGACATACTACAAACATCATCGAAAAACATATCAATAACGTTTTAAAAATGTCCTTAATATATACATAGATGATGTTTGCAAAAAGTGTTTAATACTTTTTAGAAGACATTTTCAAAACGTCTTAGATACACTCATAGGATATGTTTGCAAAATGTCGTTAATACCCTTATCTAAGATGTTTTGAAACTATCATAAATTTCTTCATAGAAAACATTTTAAAAACGTTATCAATACTTTTTATTTAGAACATTGTGAAAATGTCATCATAGCTACATGTATATAAGAAATTTACAAAATGTCGTCGAAACTTTTATTTAGAATGTTTTACAAATGTCGTACAAATAAACATGAAGATTTTAGGTAATTGAAGATATTCTCAATACCTTTTTGAAACATATTATAATACATATAAAAACATTTACTTTTCTAAAATTATAATTTTTAAGTCCATATATTATTTGTCATATTATTTTCCTTTAGTATAGGGATTGATATAACAACATGAATTACAAACATAAACAAAGATGACACCAAAATTTATACCCTGAATATAAAATGTTGAAGTTACAATAAATATCAATTACGAAATCAATAACAAGTTAATAAATCTTCATTTCAAAAAAAGCTAGTATGTACTATAAAATTTAATATTACTAAAAGTCATTTGAGCTAACTGAATCTAAAAAAAACTTTTGATATACCTAGCTTCAAAAAAGACTTGCGAAAAAAGATATAATTAATGAACATTACATGATATATAATAATTATTTTTAACGATAAAAATTTATAAGTACAATTCAAAGCTTGTTACTAGGACTTTAAAAATTTTTGACAGCATCTTCTTTATTTTATTGTAAGTGAAAAAAATAAGTACCTGTTAAAATATGTTAAAAGTCTAATTCAAAGCTTTCTTTGTCTTTGTCTATATTAATTTGATAAAATATTTAGACTATGCCATAGTGGTTCCTAAAGCATCGCCCAAGTTTTTTGCATCATCTGTTTTTCTGTATAATTCAACACTTGGACCAATGACATTGTTCACCCAAATTCTCTAGCAATTCCTTCTAAGAGGCGCATTGTGAACTATTGTTGTATAATCCGTTGATTTTAGCTATAAAAACTTCATCTTCACCATCTTTTGGGTACCAATGTAATAACAAACAATCATTATTTTCTTTTGGAAGACATGTGTTTCCTCCGGTTCGACTTCCTTGTTGTGACTAGTTAAAAAAAGTTTAAAAAATAAATTAATAAATGGGGCCCAATATAGTTTGAGTCAAATATGGGGCCCAATATCTATGTTTTCATTTTATTTGTCATTTATTTTAATTCAACATATATGTATCACCTAATGGGCTAGATTTTAGTAATTGATGCATTCTAAACCTCTAATAGTTATTTAATTTATTTGACCTTTCATTTATAAATGCTATCTATTGGCTTTTTAATTACTTTGTAAATTTTGGGATGAACATTATATAGTAATGATGTAACATGTTTGACCTTTAGTTGACCTCATATTTATTATTAAATGTTTATTTATCTCCTTATATTTATTGTAGCTAAGGATATTTTTATAATTTGGCCCAAGTGCGATGGGGTGACTAGAGTGTGAGGTGTTACAAAGTTGGTATTAAAGCTTAGTTAGTAAATAAATTAGGCAAGTGTTTAAGATATAAACTGTAGGTTGTAAGTTGGATGGAAGAACCTTTTAGCGATGTTATTTAGTCCTTAAGTTTAAGAAGAGACCTACGTTTGCAAGGATGCCATAGTGGATCATGATTGAAAAAAAAAAATTTAAGACAGATTATAAACTAAAATCTGCTTGAAAATGAAAGATTTGTTTGGTTGGGACACAAGATTGGGAGGATCCTATATCTCTAGTTTCTACATGGTGTGGAACGCGTAGAGATTTGAAGATATAGAGAAATCCTCGACTCAGAGATTGACAGTTCATGTTTGGTGAATGGTTAGTGACCCTAGAAGATTTTCTTATCTTATGCTCAATTGGTGTGAGATGATGAAGTATAATGGGGCTTGAGAGGCCTTAGTTATTGAGACATTTGTGAATTGTTAGAGTATAGTGAAATCCGTAAGTGGAAACCTATGTCATTGAGCAAGAGTAAGATGAGACACTTGAACTCTAAGGCATGAGACAAAGTTTAAGAATTTCTCTATGCTAGCATGAAATAGTATGTTTGGTTGAATGATTGTTTGCACTGTTACTCTTATTACTGTTAATTATTATCATGTAAGACAAAAAATCTTGTACCCAAAAACATCAGAGGATTTGAAAAACCTCAAACATAACTTAGAATAATAAACTTAGATCACTTGAACAACTTGAGAGCCTAGAAGTCTAAATCTAGAGTTATGATCGCATGAATGATATGGGAGCGTGAGGTAATCAGTGTGGTGACAACAAGAGTGATAAGGATTTACAAATGAACATAGTGGGAATAGTTATTCTCACAAGTCCGAATAAGCATTTTGTATCCCAATTTTAATAAAATAGATACATATAGACCCAAAATTGATTTGAAATGAGTAATGAAGTTAAAATTCTTCATTTACATTGAGAGTTTTACTTAATTTTCTTTAATAGTGTCAAATTAAGTTATTGAATACTAAAATGACTTTTGACTAGTAGATAGTGGCAAGAACTAGAAGAAACGTGACGAGGGAAGAGAACACTCATGAGTTTGGTCAAAGGAATTAGAGGGCACCTACGACAGTAATAATAATTCCAGTAGTAGAAATTTTATCAACAGAAATGACGGCAGAGATCATCCAGAAGGTCATAGAGTAGTTTTGAGGGCTCTACCTTCAGCGTAGCATCCAGCTTTAGTCCAGCCATAGCCAACCCCAACCTCAGGTTCATCAAACCCCAATGTCAAATGGTTTAGTTGTATCAGATTGACTAATCCTTAATGATAAATAGCATACACATTTGCTAGTTGAATTTCCAAAATTGCATCTGAGTACCTTTGACAGAAAATCAAATCATATGGCAGTTGAAGTATGATTTCTAAAAATGAGTATCTCAATGCTTTAGGAACAACTTCCATAGGAGAGTGGTAAAAGCAATATACCAGTTTGTAAGACCCACCTATCATTGGTGTGAAATGATTATGAACAATCTAGATATAGATATTGTCACGATGACTTAAGAATAGTTCAAGACACTGTTCTATGGCAACTTCTCTATAGCAATCACTAGGCATTTTTAGTTGGAGTTCATTGAACTAACTTTTAAGACTGTGATAGTGTTTGAATATGAGTAGAAGTTTACTACCTTGCCCATATTTGTTCTAGAACTTGTGAAAGATGAACTATCCAAGGTCGAAAAGTTTTTTGAGGACTAAGGATAGAAATAAGAAAGATCATAGTTCAAATTAAATTGGCCAACCTCAAAGAAATAGTGGTTAGAACACAGTTAATAGAGTGGGACCTTAACTTTGAACAAGTCCTAGGAACAAGAATAAGTACTCACAACCGGAGTAGGTAGCAGGAGCCTCACAAAAGAGGCAAAACAAAAATAAAAGGTGTAAGGCACCATAGAACCAAATCAGGTGCAAAAAAGGAATTGGCCGCAAGAAGCTAGACTTCCCCAGTAGCAGTTTGCACAAATTGGTCACAGTAGCAGGCACAGTAGAGTTGTGCAAAAGATGACCGAGAATAGGCCATAAAATAAGTCTTGTGTTATTTGTTCGGTCAAGATGGACACTTGACACAATAATGTTAGGTTTGAACTCAACATCCATAGCCCTCAATGCAAAATAGTAGGAATATTAGAAATCAAGCTAGATAACCTCAGCGGAGGGCACAATAGTAGCAGCCTTAGCTCTAGCAACTATAAGGGAAAGGGTAGAATCAAAACCAGGGCCAAAATTATACTTGAATCTATGTGATGAAAGATGTCCAAGTAGGATTGAGCTATGAAAGGTATATTTTTGTTATCTATCATTATTGTGAGAATGTTATTTGATTATGGTGCTACATGTTCGTTTATCTTTACAAACTTAGTGAATAAATTGTAACTAGTTTATGGTCCATTATAGATGCCATTGCATATAGCCAACCCAGAGGAACTACTATAGCTTCTAGAAAGAATTACAATTGTGAATTGAGGTTTTAAGACAAGATGGTTGTAGTAAACCTTTGTGTCTCATCGTTTCAAGGGTATGATGTGATATCGGGCATAGATTGGATGACTTAATATCTTGGCTCAAATCAATTATGAGAAGTGGAGAGTGACATTGACTTTACCTTTATGAAGGGGTGGTAATAATGACACAATATGATAACCCAACTTGAACAAGACACAAAGTTAATGGGTTTAGGTTTAACATAAACAGGTTTGTGTTAAAACGAGTCATAAACGATTAGACATGACTAAATTGGAGTTATAAATAAGTTAACTTAATAAACCCAAAAATAACACATTTCACATGATTATAGATAAGTTAAGAAACAAATTATAAAGAAGTTAATTTAAAATTAATGTATTTATTAATTTGTTGATAATATAATTTATATTATTTTTTAAAATTTTTAAAAAATTTTAATATGTTTTATATTTTTATAAGAAATAAATGAAAAAATTGATTGTAAAAAGTTAAATAGGTTATATACAGATACACGATTATGACACGGTTATAACATAACTCATTTATGACAGGACCGATTTATGATTGGACCCATTTGTAACATATGTGACACTTTATGACATGACCCATTTATGATACGATAACACAAATTGCCACCCTTACCTTTAAGAGAAACTATTAAAGTTCTAGCTAATGTACAGAAAATTCTAAGGAACCCCAAACAGAAATGTTATGTAGCATGACTTAGGGTGAAAACTTCAAGTAGCTTGCTAATGAAAACTCTAATGAGGCGTAGACTGAGATTCAAGATATTACCATCATAAGGGATTACCAAGAAGATTTTCCAAATTATGTACCAAGACTACCACCACAGTGGGAAGTAGAGTTTAAGATTGAGTGTAACCCATAATTAATTCAATAGCCATTCCACCAAATCAAATGATACCTATTGTAACACCCTGCCTCCCGAGTCCCATCTTCTGCGTCATCTGACAGTCTAACTTTCTTTGATAAAAAATCTTGGGATGCCCAGGAGACGGGCCTATGCTACATTTTCTTCTTCTTATACCTAAATCCATTAGGGTTCCTGTGTACATTAGTCTATGTACAAAATGACATCATAGTAAATAAGATTCTTTATTTATTCATTCGAAAATTCTGAGTACAATGATCTATTATAGCGAAAAATAAATTCAAAGCTGAAATACATGATTTGGCTTGGGGCGATGCGCCCTACATTGAAATAAATAAAAACTTTTAATAGACAAACCTTCTCGTAAGCTGATTAATTCCCTGAGATGTAAAAAATAGGGGGGTGAGCTAAAAAGTCCAGTGAATCATTCCATCTATTTAATTCATTATTTCAACCAGATAATACAAGCATATCAAACACTTTCAGGGATTAATTTGGTTCAAACAATATATTATTTCAGTCGTAATTTAGACCAAACGGGGATAACCTCTATGCTCCAGATCTAGGGAGAGATCGATTCTGAAACTCAACCCATTTCTAGTGGGATTTTTTCTGAAACCCATTCCATTCTGGTGTCAGTTTTGACAGCCAGTTCTAATTCTACATGAAACACAGAAAGTCCCCCGTACCGGTGTGGTTGAAATCTTATTTAATCTTATCTTTGTGTGCAATAGCATAGTAAATAAATATTCAACAATATTTAAATACTCCAACCGTATAACATTCACATTCACAAACATTGACTTCCGGTTTTTGATGTAGAAGATCGTACAAGACGCAACTACAAAGCATACTCTCTTGGTCATAAACAATACATTGGTGCATGATTAATAATAGCTCAAACAGTAAAACATCCAGATTGACTTCCGATTTCTGATGTAGAAGATCGTACAAGACGCAACTACATAGCATACTCTCTTGGTCATGAGCAACATAATAATTGAATGACATAAATGCAAAGAATAAAATCAAACTAACAAACAAGCAAGCATTATCTAAATCAAAATAATAAATTAAA
>JAJIYU010016599.1:0-12160 GCA_030144865.1 Tinospora cordifolia | reverse complement strand
TTTCAAAAAGGAAAGATATGTTTTCAAATGTTTTGTTTGGATACAAAGACTACAAGTTAAAGCTGATAGTGGGTAAGCCTTGTCCCGAGTAAAGCTAAACATTGAAAGGGACGTGGGTTATCCCGCTCGAGAAAGCGCGGTTGCTAAGTAGACTTCGATCTCACCGCCTGATCTAGAGGTTGTCCCACCAGCTATATGAGTAGTCAGAGTTAAAAAACACTCTTATTTTCTATAAAAGAAAAATTAGAAGGTGGAAAATTGGGGCAAAAAAGTGAATATAAGTTGGAAAAGATGTCAAATATGGTATCTTGACTAGAATGAGGTTGTGAGTCAACCAAATTGAACCTTAGGTCTAGAAAAAGACCCTAGGTAAGAATGTGGTGTAGCCTGGGTGGCACATTGGATGTGTGAAAACAAAAAATTGTTTGATCAGGACACGAGACCAAGAAGCTTTTGTATCTTTCGATTTCTATGTAGTATGGGATGCATAGGAATTCGGGGGTATGGAGGAAGCCTGGGCTTGGAGAATGATGGACCATGTGTGGTGAATGAACGGTAACTCTGGCAGAATAGGTTTCTCTATGCTCGTTGGTATGGAATGGTGGAGTATAGTGGGCTCAGGAACCTTAGTTATCGAGACATTTGCGAAATTGTTTGGGTGCAGCTCTGTTCTAAGTGAAAGCCTAAGTGGAAGGGGTAGAGTGGTATGGGACACTTGAACCTGAAAGCTTAGGTGGAAGCTTGGGACCTTGTTGTGCTAGCATGATTGTGTGATTGTGTGATATGCATGCTATAATGTTTATTTGCTTTGAGACCAAATCCTGTACCCATGCATGAAAAGAACCTAGAAGAAAGACCTTTAGGCCACTGAACAAATTGAGAACCTAGAGACATGAATCTAGAGTCATGGTAGCACGAACGAAACAAAAACTTAAGGAAGCAAATACAACATACGATCTAGAAAAGATAACCATTTCTCAAGACTAGAAAAACACTTCGTATCTCAAAGATAAGAAAAGATGGGTGAGTACCCTAGATGAATGTCCTAATTGAAACTTCTATGATACCTTGTGGGATACTAAAGTGGCTTTGACTTGTAGATAATGGAAGGAATCCAAGAAAACACCAATTCACCTGATCAAAGTAACCAAGGGGTAGATGTGGTAGCAGCTTTTGTCTTATTACCAGAGGAACGATAGTTGAGATTAATTTAATCAAAAAGGATATCCACTTCAAACGATCGATGAAGAATAAAAACAAGAAACCACAAAATGATCAAAAGACAAGGAAAGAAAGCAAGAAATAGAAACAAACTCACCAAAATAAAGATGAACTAAAAGAACGGGCGAGGAAGCAGGGACTGTGCTACATGTGCAGACAGAAGGGTCATTTGGCAAGAAACTGCACGACTTCACCCAACCCGCCAATTGGTTAAGTCTACTGTTGAATAATGGTGGTTGTCCAAAACTCAAAGAATGTGGGGGTTGGGGTGTCACATAGGTGGTATCAGAGCCTAGGCTTTAGATGCCTTGGGCTAGAAATAAAAAGTTAAGCCTAAACATGTGTTGATTAGGCTAGAAAATAGAAAGTCAAACATTAGTTGCTTGACAAAGACTTAGAAACTCAAATTAGGGTTTCACACTGAATTAGATTGAAATTTACTGCCCTACCTTCTATTTTTTAAAATTGAAAAATGTTTTAGAATGTGTTTTAAAAAAGGAAAGATATGTTTTCAAATGTTTTGTTTGGATGCAAAGACTACAAGTTAAAGCTGATAGTGGGTAAGTCTTGTCCCGAGTAAAGCTAAACATTGAAAGGGAGGTGGGTTATCCCGCCCGAGAAATTGCGGTTGCTAAGTAGACTTCGGTCTCGCTGCCCGATCTGGAGGTTGTCTCACCAGCTATATGAGTAGTCGGAGTTGAATAACACACGTGAGAGTAGTTAGGATTGGTGCGAATGTCAACCTCCTCTTGAGCTCTTGAAAAGATTCTTTACATTTGTTATTCCATTTAAACTCAACGTCCTTATAAGTCTAACTCATCATTGGCTCAATCAGCTTAAAGAAATCCTAAATGAACCTTCAATGATATCTTGCTAGCTTCTAAAAGCTCATGATCTCCATGTTAGTGCAAGGCTTCTTTCACTTGATGATAGCTTCAATCTTTACTAGATCAATGACTATACCCTTGTTTGAGACCATATACCCCCAAACTTCACTTTCCTTGTCTAGAACTCGCATTTGTTATACTTGGCATGCAACTCTTTTCCCCTCAAGGTTTGAAGCAAACAAGCACTATGGTCTAGTGAGCATCATGCTACTATAAGGTTTTTACATAAAACAATATATTCTCTATGAACATGACCACAAATCTATTAATGTAAGGCTAAAAGACCCCCATCCATAAAAAATATAGATGTTGTAAGGGCATTTATTAGTCCAAATGGCATGACAGTGAACTTGAAATGTTCATAGCTCACACGAAAGGCTATTTTTGATATGTTTGCTTCTATGATCCTCAACTAGCGGTATTTGAATCTTCAATAAATCTTAGAGAAGTATGTAGCTCCTATTAGCTACTCCAATAAGTCATCAATCCAAGGGAGGGGATGCAATGGCTTGATTTAGCTCACTAGACTTGATGAAAACTTTTCTTTAAATTTGTCCAATTGAACCCTCAACTCAACTAATTTAGCTGGGGCCATCCTATATGGTGGAATGACAATAAGGCTAGTCCTTGGTAATAGCTTGATCTTTAACTCAACCTCATGGGTGGGGTTACGCCTAATAACTCATCTAGAAATACATTTTGAAGGTCCCTTAGTACCATAATGGAGCTCATTGGATTGGAGATAGTAGATGTATACTCCTAAAGCAAGGCTATGGTGTAATACCCTAAATCCTATGTACTCAATTAAATGAAATTTATCATTTATTCAGTGAAATTTGGGTGCAAAATGAAATCGAGCTCATTTCGGGGCTAAACTTGGTAGGTTTCCAAAACTCTCATTTAGTGGCCCTTAGGGACCCAAAACAACTTGAAATGAAGTCAGGTGGCATGAACCAACTAAGGAGACAACATATCAAAAAATTAGAATAATTGGTCAAGGTTAAGGTTTTTATTTGCCAAATGCCCTTCAGGGGGTCCAAATTACAAAGAATTGTCATTTAGGGTACTTAAGGGGATCGAAATGACCCGAAATGAAATGGAATAACATGAACTAACAAAATGAATTACATATCCAAAAATTATAACAATTGGTCGAGGTTAAGGTTTTCATTTGCTAAACGTCCTTCAAGGGGTCCAAATTATAAAGAATTGTCATTTAGGGTACTTCGAGGGATCGAAATGACTTGAAACAAAATGAAATGACATGAACTAACAAAATGAATGACAAATCTGAAAATCATAACAATTGGCCAAGATTTAGATTTTCATTTGCCTAGTAACCTCAGTGGGTGTTAAATAAGAAACGTTTTTAAGGGAAATCACCTTGGGCCAAACCATACCTTAAAATGTGCATTAGGATCATGTGCTTCCAAAACTATAGGATATAAATTATAATTCCATATAAATAAGGAAATATTAATTTTTATTAATTTTTGTGAACTCATGAAGTCATGGCTGCCCCTAAATGTGTAAGTCACATGGGTGGAACACCATGATCATGTGCATCCTACCCTACCCTAAGCTCCATGGGACATGTCCAGTATTTGAAAATGTGAAGAATTATCCCATGTGCCATGTAAATGATCAAGTATGTCCACTCCTATAAAAGCCATGAAGAATGATTCCATGTGCCAAGATAAATGATCATGTATACTAAGGTTATATGTAAAATGTCTCATAAGCGTGTGTGTGGGCACACTTATGACAAACCCAAGATAGAAGTTTAATTAGAGTGGCTAATTTAAAGATACAGAAAAATTCCTTTACCTAGAAAAAAATTAGAAAATAGAAACTTACCTCATGCTCACATGTGGAGCCAAAAAGGGAGAGAATCCAAGGGAAATAAGAAACATTCTAAAGCTTTGTTTTTGTGTGCCTATATTAGAAACTTATTTGATTTTATGAATCACAACACATTAGAACGTTTCCCTACTAATAGAGGATGTCCAAGAGAGATTAGAATGTATTCTAAACCTTTAATTGTGTTCACACACATAAAAGAAACAAATAAGGTTTAAAGATTTTGCTCACACTTTGGATTGGAAACCTTAATGGTCCCACTTGCCTTTCTCACCCAAACCATCCCCTTATAAATTTGAAAATATACGCAAACATGGTGAGCTTCCCTAGCTACCCTAGATGTCACCTTTGTGCTCATAAACACCTATAAATACCCCCTCTTGCTCACATTTATCTCATCCCAAAGTAAAGAGTTGACACTTCCCCCTTTGCTTGTTCTTACCTTCTTTTTGGCACCTCTTCTCACTCTCTTTTCTTTCTTGTGTTAGAAGTTCTTATTTCAGTATTTTAGAGAGTTTTTGAAGTAGTCTTGTTGATGGTTTAAAGTTCTGAAAGTGGTTGATAAAGCGAACCTATGCCAGATTCAACAAAAACTCAGATTAAGGTGGAAAGGATTTCTTAAACCTCTACTTTGCTATTTTAAATTTCTAGCATGTTCATGCTTGTTTAAATTCTAATTTTCAGCATGTCTTACTTTAGTTTCAGCACGTTTAATCATATTTTAATTTTAGTTAGCATGTTTTTAGGTTTTAATCACTCACTAGAGCATGTCATGCTTAGAATCCATGTTTAGGATTTAATTCAATGTTTCAAGTATTCAATGTAATGTTTTCATGATTTCTTGGTTGTTTAGAATACTGATATTTACATTTTGAATTTCTTTAATGATTATGTGATTCCTAAATATAAGAAATTGAAGATAAGAACCACATACTATCATAGTGACCCGTATGGGTGCTATGGGTGTTCTTAACACATGCTTGGAGTGTGTGGTTGCGGGGCACAACTAAGTGATACTTGGTATGTGACATCCAATGGAAAGTGACAAGGAAATATATTTCCACCCTAAAGAGGGGTATCTAAATTAAGAACATCAAGGGAGTAGAATCCCTTTCAGTCTTAACATCAACTACAACCAAAAAGTTGCTTGAATTACTTAATGCATGAAAGTGTTTGAATTTGGATGTGCTATTGGTTTGAAATAGTAACTTAGTTGTTTAATGAATGATCTACTGGGCTGTGCACTCATCCCTTCCTTTTATTTTTCAAGAAATTGACTTGAATCATGAAGGCCATGGATATTAGATTATTTCTAAGTTTTGAAAGTTCTATTTTAAGGGCATGTTCGCCAAATCTTGAATTTAAGACTTCTACTGAATTTTATTTAAGTTTTGAAAATTATGAACTCAAGTTTTGATTTAAGAATGTAACTTTCTTTATTTTATTTGAATAAATAAAGAGTTTGAAGTATTCCTTTATTTAATTGTATAGCCTTATTGAATTGAAATTTAATACATTGTGATGTATCCATGAATGTTTTTAATAAGTGTTTAAATAAAGGAATTGAGATGCAAGTTGTGTACTTGTAAATGTAACATAGGATCCAAACCGCCTTGTGGTTTAGCTTAAACCTATTTCTAGGGGGTTGGGGTGTTACATATGGAGTCCTTTGCCTCTTCAAAATTGCCCACCAAAGCCGACACCACATTCCTCTTAATCAATATAAATTACCTTATATCTTAATTAGTTCCCTTATCGAGAATCACATTGTAACTCTATGCCTTAGGAAATCAAGATGGGCATATAGTATGTGAGTTAGTCCATACTTAAGATGATGTCACACTTGTAAATGGTATCACCTGCAACTTGACCGTCGATGTCCACTCACTCATCCTAGTGTCACAAGTACAAACCTCCCCATATATGATCATGGTGCCAATGGATGTGGATGTGTACACTATTATCTAAAGGTCTTATCACTAACTATAGCCTCCTAGAGAGGTCCTTTGATATGAACGACCTAGTAGCACCAAAATTGAATAATACTTTAATCATGCAATGAAATAGTCCAAATATACTTATGATTACTAGCATTGCCTCATTGTGCACACCTGTGGTCGGGTTTGCTCCTTAAGCTATCTCATTGGCTGGGTTTGTCATTATAGTCATGCTTGAAGCTACTACTGTAGCTATTTCTATTATTCTAGGTTATAGTAGGATAATCCTTGAACATGTGGCTTGGCTGGTGGCAATAAAAGTATGCCCCCAATAAATCATTGTAACACCCCGAAATTTTGCGAGTGGGCTACGTCGCGACTAAACATCAAAATAAGATATTAACTGTATGAAAGGAGTATCACAACTATTAAAACATAATATATTATATAGTGGAAAAATATAAATATACATTTGAAAATATTCCGATGGGTTGCAAGCACATCGACTGATGTCAGTGTCAAAATAATAATAATAATAATAATATAAAGAATACATATGCTTAGCAAATACATATATTTCATAATATAAAGATAAGGGGTTCAGGTAATCGGGAAAAAAAAAATTTAAAAATTCGGACCGAACTCTGTAGAAGTGAGAAGAACTGTTGGCGGTGGAAATTGGCTTACGAAAGAAGCTCTCTGGCGTTATTTGAAGCAATGAAACAGGAAAATTCAAGAAGCTGCTGGTGCGTTCGGTTTGGTGAAGAAGAGGGCCGTGAAGCAAGAACCAGAAAGGTGAGAAACGGAGATGCTCTGATTTTGGCCGTTCAATAAACAGAGGAAGGATAGAAGCTGGAGATTTGGGTGTGCAAACAGCAAGAACGTGGAAGAAGAAGAAGCAGAACAAACGGACTCTGCTTTGCATGGCTGCTGCTACTGCTCGTGTGCCTGCTGCATGCTACTGTTCTGGGTGCTGCTGCCACTGCCACTGTTGCAGAACTGAGAAGATGAAGGTGAAGCAGAGGCAGCTACCATGAAACACCAAACAGGGGAAGCTGTTGCAGCTGCGCTGCTGCTGCTATGATCGGCGAACGAACAGAAAACAGAGGAGGGCTGGTGTGTCGTGCTCTGTATTATGGGTCCGTTCGGTGGCTGAAACAGGGGAGCAACTACACTGCTGCTGCTACCGTGGAATGAACGTGGATTGGAGACGAAAGCAGCGTATCAGCTATTGCTGCTGCTGTGCCGAACAGAGAACGAAGAAGATAACAGAGGAAAGAAGACGGCCGGGCTGGCTGGTTTTTTTGGCACGTTGCTGCTGCCGAGAACCAGTAGAACGAAGAAGATGAAGAAGAAAATAGAAGAACAGAGAAGAAGAACAGAGCAGCATAACTGGTGCATGCTGGTTGAGGAATGAACAAGAAGAATAGCAGATGCCTAGCTGGTTGTGCGGCTGGTTCAAAATGAAGAAGAAATCTGGTAGTGCCCTGTTTAGGAGAACGAAAATCACAGCTGAGTGTTGCTGTGTTTCGGTCACGCAAGAAAGAGGAAGCTAGCAGCCATGTGTGCCTTGGGTGTGCAAGTCTGGTCCGTGAGCTGCTGGAAACTAGAATGAAGAACCATGATTTGTTAGATTGGGTGGATGGGATTCGGTTAAATGATGAATATTGTGATGATTTGGAGTGATCTGGTGGTGAAAATCAAACAAAGAAATTTTGATTTTGGTTTTGTACTCGGATTGGACATTCAATAAGAATAAAGAAGCACGCAGCTGAATTTTTCTTGGTTAAATTTCTAGTTTTCGATGATGAAAAGAGACGGGCGGATCTTTGTGTGTTGTTTGTTTGGTTTGGAATTGCTGATTGGTGAAAGAACGAAAGTGATTCCTAGGTTCTTTATGGATGATTTGGGCATTTGCTTCAAAGGGATGTGAAGAACAAGAAAATGTTGGTGCGTGTTGCTGTCTGTAAAGAATGAGGAAAATGGGGGATTGTTGTTACTGTTGCCACTGTGTTCAAATGAAGAGGAATTCTGGAAGTTACTTTGTAGTCTGAGCAAAGGGCAACGTGCAACAAGGGACTTTTTGTTGGCGTCATTCACGCAAAGTAAACGACGCAAGTGAATTTTAGATATCATCATTTTGGGAGTACTGAACGTCTCGACGGAAAGCAAAGTCGCCCGAAAGAACGACAGAACCAGGTGGACGTGACTTCCTTGCTCACTTGTATTATACGGATTTAAGATTCAAAGCATTTGATTGAATAGTTTTAAGTCATTGAAAATTTTACTAGGAAATTGATTGAAATTACTTAACTTCCTTGAATAATGTGTATTGTGTGATAAACTGTTAATCCATGCATATTAGTTATGACATGATCTTGCATTTAGATTCACTAAATTATGGCATGCATGATTAGGCAACTGTGTATCTAGATTCCATTGTTTATTTACGCACTTTATTATGTGAATTTGCTAGTGTAGTTGGATTATACGTTCTGGTAAATTGTATGATGCTTGATGTAATTGAAATCGTTTGTAAAACAAAAACAAGATAATGGTTTATTAAGAATCCACGTACCATTGCGACTGACGAGCCGCAAGGCGGATCGTAGGTATTTCTACCCTGAGCTGCCTGTGACAGCTCGAAGCCTTTGAGAGACAGTACGAGTCTAGATAAGTACCCTTTCTTGGATTGTGATACTGAGATATGATTGATTTTAGATGGTACCACCTGAGGCCTCTATAATTATGATTAGATTGGATCACAGGGAATACCGAGAGGCATCTCAATCCTCTTCCGGTTTTGACTTCAACCAAAATTAAATGAATGTTTGAAACGCCTAATGTTTGAAAGTGTTTGTAATGTTTTGGATTGGGTTTGTATAATGCATCTGATGTGTAGGATCGATCCACTGGGTTTTCGAGTTCACCCATTATATTTTTCAGGTACACATGGAACTAGAATATGGCGTTTTGCGTCAAAAGACTCGCACCAGATTGGACACCTCATGGGGAGGTTGTTAGGGATAGGTGACTGAAAAATTATGTTTTTTTTTTATGATATTAGACTGTTTTAATGTATTTACGTTGGTTTTAACTCTGCCATTTTGTCTTTAAATAATCCTACTTGTTTAACGATTTTGGGTGAACTAAATAGTTTTAAAAGTATTTCCACTGCTTTACTTGTGACTTATTTGAAAGAATTATTATGATTTTCTATCTTGCACATGATATTTTTATGGACTTAGACTTGAGAATTAAGGATTTTGAACTGAACTTTGAGGAAAATGATATTTTTGACAGAAAAGAACTTTAGTAGCATCTTGATTTTCTTCAGATGACGATCCACACGTGACACAACACGTGAACGGAAGTCCGGTCGAAAATCGAGGTGTTACAATCATCCTATTTTAATTTATCTTGATCATGGGATGGAACGAAAATATCTTACCATTATGTTATTAATGGCTCAACAATTTATGCATGTCTTCCATTTATCATCCTTCTTAGGCATGAGCAAGATCGAAACTACACAAGGGTTAAGGCTTTCCTTCATGTATCCATCACTCATTGATTCTTGAACTTATCTTATAATCTCCTTAGTTTCTTTGGGATGCGATATGATGGATAATTAGGTAAGTTGCCACAAGTACAAGATTGATTTGATGTTCAATCCCTCTAATTGATGGCAAACCTAGAGTACTTCAATAGAGACACCTTCATATTCCCACAAGAGAGAAACAATAACACTGGATAAAGTAAAGGTTAAGTCATTAGTGTTCAACATCACTTCTTTATGCTTAAGCAATGAAAGGTTTTGTTTAGACAACAAAACTTGTTTGACCTGTATTTGCTTGCCATCTTTTTTCTTGTTTTTTTTCCACTTCTTTCAACTACCACTATTTTCCACCCCCATTCAAGGTTCTTGATTTCCTTTCAATCTCATCCTCACTCTCTTTTGTTTCAATTTTTCTTTGTTCTCACTCAATCTTTTATTTTCCCGATTAATTTGTTCTTCCTATATTTACTTTAGTGACAAGGGGACAAGGATCATGGGCTCCCTTTTGAGTGTAAAAGAGCAGCGGTTTAGGAATTCATCATGTGTTACACACTTATCATATTTCCTAGGTCTACCTAGCAAATTATGACATGCCTTCATTGGTACATCCATCACATAATACTTCATTTTTGTACTTACCAATTCAAAGGGACATTTTAACTTGCTTTGTTAGCTCAACTTAACACACTCATTGAGCCACTCAAACTTGTACGAAAGTGACATTTGATAATAAGTAGATTCAACTTCTCCACATTTCAGTGCTCACCATGTAACTACAACTTCTTCCACCAATAATCATGCCACATATCTTTCTTTAGACTTGACAACGTGTACAAAAGAGATTTTCTCTTCATTCATGTTCTATCATCTAGATGCTAAGAACCTTTTTAGTCATGATGAGTTATCCTTCTTTTGTGTATTCTTCATCTTTATCCTATATGGTTATCATATCTTCGTCTTTGGTGGTTTCTCCATCAATTTTCCACTCACCATGATTGTTGAGAATCATGGTTGAATCAATGTAGGAAGTGGGCCAATGTTGCTTTACAGTCCTCTATTACATTGGTTCTAATCATGAGAATCTCTAGTTTGTTATGGTATTCATCCATGCTCTTGGATCCTTGAGTGAGATGTTGGAGATTATTGTGAAGTTCTCAATGAATACAATACCCAAATTTTAGCCTTAATTAACCATAGCTTTAACCAAAATTAATTATGGTTAATGATAGTTAATCATGATCAAGGATTAATCAGCTCAACCAGTGCAACACCAATACCAAAGATGTCTAGAAAATTATTTTAGGATTGAAACGATCAAATTAGTCATCAAGCTTTGGGTTAAAATGTTCAGGATGCTGAGAAAAATAAAAAAAAATTAATTATGCAACATGTTGCACTAAATGTAGTAGCTCACTACATTAAGGCTAGTGACCACAATAGTTTGATGCAATGTGTTGCACCAAAATTGTTAGACTGTTGCGTTGACCTGTAGTTGCCCATAAAATTAATTATATAGCATGTTGCACTAAATGTAATAGCACATTACATTGAGCCTAGTGGCCACAATAGTTTGATGCAATATATCGCACCAAAATTGGCCAAGTGTTGCGAGGAGCTATAGTTGCCCATAACATGCCATTTTTGAGATGTCATTTTGCATTAGATTCATTCAAATCTAGTAGTCCATGAAGTGCCATGTGGCATGCTTGTGAAAGAGCACACTTGACACTTAATGGTCATAGAGTGCTTGGCTTAGATCATACTCTCTTTGAAAAGGAAGAATATTGAAAGTTTAGGTCATTGGACACTTTCCAAATTGATGAAAGTAGACAGTTGTAATAGTTGAGCAATTGGTGTTCTTCTCCATGCACATGCATGACCCAATCACCACATTGAGCCTTTTCTCTAGTGTATAACACCTCCTCTGATCTTAGACACAATCGATGATTAGCCTCCCTTGACCTACCATCCTTGAGTTTGAAAATAAGACATAAAGGAATGGAATTCTCCATTCTCTAAGTGTGCAAAATTTGGAGGAAAGTCAAGGAATGAGGAGATGGGTTGGTGAGCCTTAGAAATTTGAAACCAACAAAGAAGACCCTAGTGTTGGTGTTTCTCAAGCTTATTTGTAACACACTAACCCCCACATTCTTTGAGTTTGGACATAACCACCATTATTTTGACGGTGGACTTAACCAATTGGCGAGTCGGGCTAGTGTTACTTTACAAGTGACACACACTTGACTTTCTATTTTTTAATAGCACATGCCTTAGAATAAATTCAATAGTACAAATTCACATCAAGGCAATTAAAGGTAAAATAAAATTCAACTTCTTTATTAATAAAAGAAAATACATAACTTTGTAAACTATTACATTGTTGATCAATAATCTCAAAATAGAAATATTAACTTTCAGCAAAAGTCTTATTCAAAATTGGGCAACATGCCCTTACATTAAAAGGAAACTTTTAAGAAAATAGAAACTTGCTAAATCGAAAACTATTTAATTTCCAAAGCCTTCATAATTTAATTTCCTAAAAAATAAGAGAGGAAGGGCTGAACACATAGCTCAGTGGATCTTTATCAAACAACCATTTTTCAAACTCAAAACAATAGCATATCCATAATTCAAACACTTGCATACATTAGGCGTTTCAAACAACCATTTGTTTAAAGTTGTGATTTAGACCAAAA
>JAJIYU010016598.1:0-12069 GCA_030144865.1 Tinospora cordifolia | reverse complement strand
ATGAAGATTAATATGACCCACTCAAAAAATTTGGTAAACAAAATAAAATAAGACACCACCGGTTGAACTTGAATCTAGAACTCCAAATCTGCCCAGCCATATTCCACCCAACACTTCTCTTATTTGTCTCTTGCAACATCACCACATCTGGCTTGGACCTTCTAATTAACCTTCCAACCGAGCCTCTTTCTTTGACTCCCACGTAGACCTCTAGTACTCTACGAAACTATCTTCACTTAAAATCCTTACATATCCTCCTCTTAATACCTCATCCTGTTTTTCAAAAAGCTTCTCTTGTGGACCCTAAAAATTTGTATTCTTCGCAAACCACTGCCTTGTTGAGCTTGCACAAGTTGAGACCCATCCTCTGGCATAATCCGCCAAATTCTCCATTGCTTTTAACAGGCCATTATCGCTATCACACGTCCATTTCCCTGAGACTTCTTTCTACCCTGAGGCTTGATTGGCATCCCAAGAGTAGGTGGTGGAACTTATTCTAAAGCTGACTGAATCAGGATTATTGGAAAGGAAGAAGGGACATGTAATGGGCTAAGATTCCTGAAAGTCTAAAATAGGTAAAGATGAAGGAGCTGCATGATTGTTAGGAGGCATAATACCTTTATGAGTTTGGGAACATACCTGCCGATAGCTTTTGCCATGGTCAAAAGCCAGTAAGTGTTAACTTGATGTCAGGTCAAACTTCATCCTCAGAATGCAATTTTCCTTCTTCCTAGCCCCAATAAAACCATCGTCCTCTAAATGTTCTTCTTACAAACTAATACAATCATTTAAGTCTCCATCAAAATCAGGAATCACTATTTCCGTTTAAAATGATTAACATTTGCCTACCTTCTGATTTTCTCAAGTTGTGTCTAAGGATACACTCAAGGATGTGACTGAGACACTCTCGTCATCCTCGACTTAGAACCCATCAGTCCTCTTCCTGTCTTCTTATGATTAAGATCAACAACAGGAACATCTTCATTGCTGAGTGAAAATGAAGCTTCCCTTTATGAAATTCTCATTCCCCTTCTGAAGGTTTCAACCAAAAAAAATCAAATGTGTCTCTAAAGGTGTGTTGAGGTTTCCCAACTCATTAGGCAAACGAGTAGTTCACTAACGAACCTCATCCACATTAATATTCACCTCCTCCTGATCTTTTTTCATCCTATTCTCCTGGCCTACAGAACTATGTTGTCCATCAACATAATAACATTAGGCCCAAAAATAGTTTTACCAAGCCCATAAGCTACAATAGTCATGGTTTCTGCTAGTCTACTCAGAATATTTAAATTCGCATTACCTCATAATCATTCAATGAAGAGTTCAACATAGTGGAGAATGTCAGGGAGGTAACCACGCATGGTAACGCATGTGAAGCAGATTTCAGGTTTAATCAAAACGCAAAACATATGAGGATCTTGAGTGAATTAACTGAGAAAATGGACAGGTGCCCTTTTCAGGCATGACTTCTCCAAAAATGCATCCTTTGGTCACTTTTGGACATGATACATGCAAGCATTTAGTGCCATTAAGCTTGTGATTTAGATAGAGTTTTCTATATCCAAAATATCACAAACATAGGAAAACACACAATAAGAGTTTGGTTGGTCAATGTAGAACAGTTTCTTTTTTTTTTTCCAGGATTGCTCAAGAAAGTGGAAACATTTATAAAACAGGTCTACCCAGTGTGATATCCCCTCCATTGCAATGTTAAGAAATAAATAATTAATGCAATTTTGCCTCCATGTTGAAGAGACTGTTTCTTCGAGTCTACCCCAACCCCCATATCATATGGATCAAAATCAAACTGTTTCTACCAAGACGTGCCCTTCAATTTTCTAAAAAGCAACAAATTTGTTTTCTAAATTTCATCTTTTTTAATTGTATTCCAACATTTTAACACAACGGACCAAGTACAGCCTTAACATTGTAGACTTTTGTAAAATGCTTTACCTTTCCTCTTCCTTTTTTTTTTTTTTTTTTTTTTTGTGAGGGGGGGGAGGGGCAGAACCTACCCAATGTTGCATAACTCACACCAGAATAACAAGTCCACGCTTGATGGTACAACATAAACTGATCCATTATGAGTCCCTAAACAATAAAATGAACTATAGAAATAAAGATAAAACCAAAGCACATAGAAAGAGGCTGATGTATGTTATATATATCTCACGTTCAATAAAACAACAAACGACTGATTTGCACTGTAGAAACACAGCAGTAAAAGCATCATATGGAAATTAACAAGGTTCTCCTGAAATAGAGAAGTTCCAATTAGACATTGAACAAAAGAGACTACCCTACATCCCATGCTACTAACATTCCTGATGAACCAACTGAGGGCATGTAAGACCATCCTTTATGCCTGTTTCCCCATAATTGACCAGAAAAGCCTCAACCTATCTTTTCCTTTTTCGCTTCCTAAAGGGCTATCACATCTGGGTTTGCTTTCCTCACAGACTTCTTAATTGAACTTCTTTTCTTGCTGTATCCTCCCCCTCGCACATTCCAAGTCAGAATCTTCACTTTGTTCTCTGTTGACAACTCTTTAGACCATTCTGATGAAATAATTTTCCTGCTCCCAATCCTTTGAAGTCCCTAATACCTTGAATGATTTGAGCCCTCTGAATTCTACAAGCTTTCAGGTTCATTTGCCAAAGTCTCCTGAGACATGGCTATGTTGGCCCTACGCATTTCCTCTGTTAAGCTACATACCCCTGCCCTCTGACTCGGCTCTTCCTGTCCTATATTCTGCTGCACATCCCCCCCTTCGTCTGGAAATCTCAACGAAGCCTCATGATCCCCATCCCTCTGGTCCATCATCTCTGACTGGGGTATATGGCCCATCAAATCCAGCAGAGGGATAGATTGTGGGAAGAACTAGCAGGCCTTTCAGTAATTTGTGTAGGGGGTGTGGCGGGCAATTTTAATACAACAAGAACGGTAGATGAGAAGTTAAACAGTACCAAGATCACAAGGAGCATACAGGAATTCGACCAGCTCATTAAGGAACTTCTATTAATAGATATTCCGCAATCTAATGCTAAATACATCTGGTCAAGTATGCACATTGCACACTGACTCCATTTGTTGCAGGCTGGACACATTTTAGAGTCTAAGCAATGCGAGGAGATCTTCAAGGTAAACAGGCAATCAGCCCTCCCTAAAACTACCTCATACACGGCTACACTGCTGGATGCAAGCGAAATCAAATGGGAACCTCCCTTTTTCAAATTCAAAAATATATAGTTGGATCATATGGGTGTGCTTGATTTGGTGGAGGCATGGTCAAGGCACGCAGTTTTGGGCAAGTCAACTCCAAGAAGAGGGAGACTGAGAGTCTCATAGAATATCTAGATCAGCTAAAGGAGAAAGGAGAGTGGTTAGAGGAGCTGAACATGTTTTGAAACCTATACAAAGCTGATCTAGGGTATATTTGTATTAAAGAAGAACGCATGGCTACGCAGAAGGCAAATTTAAAATGGATTAAGGAAGGGGATGCGAACTCGACCTATTTCCATAAGATTTAAAATAGCAGAAGAAGCAATAACTGCATCAACAATATGGAGGGGGAGAATGGCATTCATATAGAGAGGGATTGTCAGGGTATCTGAAGCCATAACCCTTATGATTGGGAGATTGGCGGCTTGGATTGGGGCTGCATTTTGAGAGAAGATGAAGAGACTCTAGAACTTGCTTTTCAATTGGAGAAGATACAAAATGTTGTTTAAAGATGTGATGGCTAAAAAGTCTAGGATCCAGACAGTTTCACGATGGCATTTTTTCAAAAAGCTTGGGAGATTATGTAGGTTGATTTGTTGAGGGTGGTTCAGGAATTTTACCATAGCAGGATCATCAACAATGCAATTAATGAAACATATATTTGCCTTATTCCAAAGAAAGGAAACACTTGCAGCCTACAGAAGTATAGGCCAATTAGCTTGGTCACTAGCCTATACTAACAAATCTCCAAATTGCTACATCAGGTGGTCGGTGAAGCTTAATTCACTTTCATTCAAGATAGGTAGATTTTGGATGCAATCCTCATTGCAAATGACGCCATCAAGGAGAAAAGGGTCAAGAGTAAGAAAGGGGTGGTTTTCAAAGCAGATTTTGTGAAGGCTTACGACTTGGCTGATTGGGGCTTTGTTAGGCAAGTGCTGAAGGAGAAAGGCTTCAAATGGACTTCATAGATCTTGGGCTGCATTAGTTCTATTTTTTTCTCGGTAGTCATCAATGGGAGACCAAAAGGGAAGTTCTCTACAAGTAGGGGGCTCCGTCAAGGGGATCCTTTATCTCCTTTCATGTTCACGCTGGTTGGAGATGGTTTGGCTAGGCTGGCGACAAGAGCTAGTCAAAAGAGTCTTATTAGAGGCTCTGTTATCAGCAAGAACAAAGTGGGAGTGCACTTGCTCCAATACGCAGATGATACTCTTTTCCTATTAGAAGAAGGGAAGACATTGTGATGAACACCATCCTTCCAGGCTTAACTTAAATCTTTCGAATCCCTCCAGACTTGCATGGAAGAAAAATTCGACTTCGCTTTAAACTTTGACCTTTAAAAATCAAAATTAATTCGAAGAGTTCAAGAAATTCAACAAAATTTTTGTAAAAATTCTCCGACTTAGAGAAATTCAAAAAATTCTATGTAAATCTTAAAATATGCATTATTTCTATTAAAAATAATGAAAACAAATAAAAATTGATATATTTTACATATAAAAGCATAAATATAATGGTTTCAACTTTGTATTTTAACATTAATAATATTTAATACTCATTGCACATGTTAAGAATTCATTATTTACTAGTAAATTCCATGAATTTTATCGAAATCTTCGCAATTTTCACGAATTTCACCCAAGTCTTCTAAGTTTTCACGAATTTTGTTGAAATCTTCAAAGTTTTGTCGAATTTCTATAAATTTTCTTTTACAATTAAACTCTGGTTCAGTAGCCAAAAAATTTGAAATAATTCACCAAATTTCAGTGAATTTTCATTCCTTGTCAACTTGAAAAAGGCATCATCCTCTCCCTTGCAAGTAGGATTGGATGCAAAGTTGGAACATAGCCTTTGAAATACCTAGGATAGCCTTTAGGAGGGAATCCAAGATCTAAGATATCTTGGAGCTTGATGACTGACACAGTTTGTAGGAGGCTAGAAGGATGGAAGTTTTCTTTTCTCTCAAACGGGGATTGCTTGGCACTCATTAAGTTGATACTACAATGCAATGGCATAGGGCCTACCTTAAGTTGAGTTAATTAGTTCTTTAATTTGTTTAAGTATTCGGTGAGTCAATACAATATTTGAAACTATTTGTTTAACAGATATTGGTTTTTAATTCAATTATTATAAACTGTTCTTTTATGGTTTCTTTTTTATATATATATATGATTCAGCTTTGACATGTGATATATCATGGTGTGTCCAAGATAATTTGAGATTCAAACAGTCAAAATAAGATTTAGTAATATCTCATCTCTCGAGTGGCCTTGTGACATGAAATTGTGACTATGCACATTGTGTAATTATGATTGTTGTACAGGGCATTCTGGTAAATATGTCATCAAAGATGGTCATAGGGAGCAAGATGTTAACAAAAAGCCTGTCATTTGAAAAACTCCCAAGGTTTCCTTCTTCTTAAACAGAAGACACTGCATAAAACACAAATAAATTAGAGAATGGACAGAATTAACATACCGTACAGCCCAAAGGCCTGGGGCAGCCCTCAAGAAACATTAAGGTCTTAGTCATCCTTTTTCCACCTTCCTTGGAAATGTTATGTTCTTCTACAAACTTATGAAATTGAACAAGTTTACATTGCTTCAGCTTCTGACACGACAAATTTTCAGCAGATGAGATGATCTGTGAACCAGTGCAACGAGCAATTCTTTCTAGACGGTGCAGCTTCATATCAAATACTAGAGTTATTCCCTTCCCAAGAAGAGCTTCTTGCACATCACGAGAAACAGTTTTCTCCACTAAAACCACGTTCGGATGGCACATTCCTATCATCTCAACAAGAGATTTAACACTATCTATCTCCTGTTAGTGACAAAGAATCAGCACCAGCAATAACATACTTTCTTTAGAATAATAAATGATGAAGAAACTATGTTACCTGCTCCATTGAGTTAAAAGACAATAAACCACTTGAACTTTGTCCGACCATTCCTTGGAGCAGCATAAGTCTTGGGTTCTTGTATTTGGTAGTCATATGCTTGAGTGCAGCATTCTTCTTAAAAACCAAGCCCTTGATTAGTTGACTGTGAAATAAAAAGAATTCTCATCCATTTCAAATGAGATGCACCAATAAATTCAACTAAGAATCACTTGGTGGTCAATTGATTCATAGAAGAACCACCAGTTCAAGTAACCATACCTATCACAGCGACAACCAGTTGAAATACATTTCACCTTCACGCATCCTTCAGGATCCAGAGCTTTTCCGTCAATGTCATCAAGCTTCACAAGTAATGCAGCTTTCCAAGCTAAAGAAGTAACTATATCCACCCAATCTTCACCCGCCTCTCTTGAGAGGGGAATGCCCACCGATGTAAGAAGTAAGCTCACAAGATTCTTGAAATCCCCGTGCATTACGCCTGCCATTGCTTTCTGGCATTCCTCTTTAAACCTGAAGGTTTCGTGATGTTTGCCACTGAATCCACCCAAAGAACTAGGTTGGCCCCATTTTGTACCATCACTAAATTCATCGTCATCATCATTGTTGGCAACACTGTCCTCCAAGTCATCGTCCAGATCCATTGGTTCAGGAGGCAACCAAACATCGGAATCTGTATCAATGGTAGAGGAATAAGAATGCAGAGCTCCTTCCCCCAAGGAAGTACATGACTGGGTATCATTATTACTGTCATGATTCCCTACTCCTGGATTAATACAAGCTTTGGTGTTGCTTACATCTTTCAATGCATTGTTGCCAACACTAGTGTCTTCCAAACCATAATTACTATTATCCAGAATCTCCATATTTAATAAACCAGATCTATCAACTCCTTTTGTGGGAATTGAGAATGTAGGGTAGACACAGTCTTGGCTTCTACCTACTGCACCTTCATCTTCATCCTCCCTGCTGAAGAAAAAATAAAGTAAAGAAACAGGCAAATTGGTACGTAAATAATAATATCATAAATAAAAAAGCACTAGTTAAAAGCAACCCTCCACACCTTCCTTGTAATTGCTCATCAACCAAAAGCTCACCTAAATAAACAACACAAGAAAGAGTTCAACGGCACAACACTCATTGAAAAGCATGGCATTTAATTTTCAATAAATTTATGCAAAGTGAATAAAAGGGAAAACTGAAAGTCAAGGAATTACTGCAGCTTGAGACAAAGCTATCACTGCTTGACAATGAAATTGTTGGACTGATCATTGGAGTTACATAAGGAGTTAAAGAATCCTGCCTCAACAATTCTTGCCCATACTTCATGTTACAGTCCCTACAGAACCAAACTGAGCCTCCACCTTCTAACCCAGAGAAACTCTCGTTCTTCTTGAATTCCTCTCCAGTATCCATCTTTGCCAAATCCACACCACAAATATGGCATATTTTACCCATCTGATTTCAAAAGTCTCAGCAACATCAGTTAAATTTAACTGTGAGATGACTCGCTAATAAAGAACTTCAGATAGTACCAAATATTTCATTGAACAAAAAATAGCCATCTCTTTCTCAAATTAAAATTTGATGAAAAGAAAATCAGATTTAATGCCTCATTTTTCAAAAAACCCAGATCTAGACTTCAATGTTGCCAACAGAAAACAGAAAAGAAAAGAACAACAACAATAGAAAATTCCTCGCAAAAGCCCAAAGTTGAGATACAACTCTATTCTCAAGCCAAACATGAGGAAAAAGAAATTCAAAAGAGAACAAAGAAAGAATCATGGTTCAAAAATTCCCCGAAATTCAGCAAATATCCAGAAATTATATCCTTTTTTTACCACCAAAGTGTGAAGTGCATGGAAAATAAAAATGCCAAAATTTGCCAAAATAATTTGATAAAATTCAAGAATTCAAAGGAAGTCCAATAAACTACAGTAAAATTTCTGTTTTAAAACAATGCAAAGGATCAACAAAAAATTAGACAAACTTCAGTAAAATTCAATGAAATTCAACAAAAAAGTTTTTAAAAAAAGTGTTATTTCATCAAATATAAAACAAAAAAAGACCAATACTTATGTATGATTTTCAACTACATCAACCAACACGGAATTATAAAGTTTAACAAAAAGTATTTAACAAGCTTATAGAAAATGCACTTTATGGTATATACTTTACCCAAAAAAAAGTAGAAAAGAAGCAAAATAACTAAATAAAGTTAAAATAATATGAAAAAAGTCAAAAATAAATTGCAAAGTTTCCAAGGTCATCATCTTTTAGTTAAATCTTTAAAAAAAAAAAAATTAAAAACATTACACTTAAATAAATTAAACAATTAAGCACGGTGGAATTCAAAGTATATGCTCCAAAAGCAAGTCATCACAAAATATAAATATCAAAACAAAGAAAAGAATTAAATTTTAAGAAAAGTCATCATTTCAAATTTATTAATTCACATAACAAGATTGATTTTGTTAGGACAGTTATAGGTATCTTTATGTATTAAAAGTATTAACTTATATTAGTTTTTTAACGTTTTAATATAATAAATGTAGAATTTTAAGGATATATGCTGAAATTCTCTAAATTTTATGGTTTAGCTTCTAAGAATTGATTCCAGTTTTAAAGTGATCAAAGTCAAGTTGAAATTGAATTTTCAGTCCTCGAACATACATGATTTGATATTTTCTTTTACGTTAACATGCTCTAAATTAATGTTGTTCATCTTATCAGTATAAATATGCCATAAAAGTAAATGAAATTTTTTATATTATTAATACATGTAATGTTGTATCAACTATATTATATGTGCAACATCTGTAAAGATTGTCAATGTAAAAACACATGTTCCAAACCACTACAATTGTAATTTTATGTATCAAAAGTATCTACTTTACATTTATTTTCATCATTTCTTGTAGTACTTATGCATATTTTTAACATCTCCATATAAATTCTTTAAACTTTTCTAAGTTGGCAGATTTTTATAAAAAATCTCCAAACGCATTCTTAAAACATGAGAGACAGATAGAGTACAGATTCAAGTTACCCTTGTACCTGAAATCATATCCAAATTTTAATTCACAAAGATAACACTAAAAGCTCAATAATGCTTGACTGTCTTTTAAAAATAAATAAAAAAAAAAGGAAGAAGAAAGAATAAAAATGAGAGGAAAAATACCTCAAAATGAGAAAACAGAAAAGCATAAATTAATGTTGAAGCATCCCAACCAAGATGGGACTCCACTATAGAAAACAAAGTGTTGCTAACTTTATCAAATGTCATCTTCATGCCACAAAGCAACTGACATAATAAACCCACAGTTCATTGGAGGGACAAACAGCCTAAGTCACTCTCTTTCTAGAAAGAAAAAGTTTAGATAGAGAAAACAGGAAAAAATCAAACCAAACAATTAAGTCGGTTTGGAATCCCTCCTAGTTATCTACTTGTCTTCTTTCTTTGAAATGTGGGTATGCAACACAGAATAACCAACCAGTAAAAATATAAAGGGAAATAAAGGCTGGAAATGGCATGAGGAAAGAAGACAGCATTCCCATTTGGATGGAGCCTAGAGTGGAATCACTGAATCTTTGAACAGAGAGAACGAAAATGAATTGCATGAACTGAAAACTAAAAACTAGGAATCTTTTAGCCGGTAGAAGGCAAAAGAGAAAGATTCTTCCAAGCAAAATGAGGCCCAATACTTTCTGCTGTGTCACCCAACTGCTGCTGGCACTGCTACAGGCGAAAGAGAAGGAAAGTGTTTCCTAAGCAAAAGTGTGGTCCACTACTCACTGTTTTGCCACCCAATGACTGCTGCTGCTGCTGCTGCTACTGCTACTACGACTACTACTATTATTAGTACAACTACTACATCCTATAATTTAGCCAGATAATAGTGCATCACACATTACACATACATGTTATATTACTAATTCAGGTTGCTCGTGCTTTTATAAGAAAGTAATGCAATCAAAACATACTCTATGCATTCTATTGATAAGAATACTAGTTATTATCTATTTTTGTTTAAGTTTGAAATTTGACCATCTAATTTTTATTTTAAAAACAACGAAAGGGATAAGATAATGATTTTATTAATGTTCACTTCCTTCCACTTCCACTTTTCGGTTCTTCCACATGCAAGTCAATCTTTCTTTACCTGCCAATTTACTTCTTAGAAATTGTTATGTGATTTGGAATATTTTTGCTTCTACGCATCGGCTACCAATATTCACTAAACAAGTGGAGACATAATATACGTGTTCAGCCAGGTGCCCAAAACATAAAAATTAGAGTTAGGTCAAACATGCTTGAAACATATTTTTGTTATGCGAAGAACAGTCAATCTTTTTTAAAATGGTTCATAAATGCGGCAACTTACTTGCAACTACTTGACCAAACACGTCTGAATCTAGATTTGGTTAAGCTCAATCAAATGTGGGCTTGTCAACTTGCCTCATTTTTATTTAGACTTCTTTAGAACAAGCCATTGTTATGGTAGAACCTTAAGGGTTAAGGCTCAGGCAAGTGAGGTTGAACTTCAAGGTTGTGAGTTACTGTAGCATTAATGAACCTTATTATTAAGTCATTATGCAGTGGGAAAGAACATCATCGCTAGCAATTAATACTACGTATAGAACCTAAACAGCTGATTAAATCCATGAAATTTGACAACAATGAGTTGTTTGAGATTTTGAATACATCAAGAACAACCAAAATAGCCAGCTATTCTCCAAATGTTAAATCCACAAGCAAAGTCCCAATTCAAAGAACGTCAAGAAACATAAGCTTACAATAAATTCATCAAATATTGCTTTTTGCCAACCTTGTAACACTAATACAATTTCAGATATTCACAGTAATGAGGATAAAATAAATAATACAGACGACGGATTTTACTTGTTTGAGCAAGACAATACATTATTAATAAACATAAATCAGTGAACCAAATTTTTAAACTTAAACAATAATTGAAGAAAAATGGCCACTTCATCTCTAATATGCAGTATGCACACTGACAACTTAGCACCAAAATAAAAAGGATGACCTGCTATGAACCGTATCACCTATGTTACCAATGAATTCTTTGTGCATGTTGAACAATAACATTTATTTTTGCCACAATAATCTAAATTCAACTAATATAAAGTAATATCAGCACAAAAACGACGGTTCTATCATTCCAATAACATACAAACATCTGAAACATATACGAATGCTCTTCTTTCCAGTTTAAGTCCATTCCAGCCAAAAATTCACCTTAGAGAGCTCAAGATGATCTCAGCCACCAGCAAGGCCGCGTCGCTGGATTAGTTGTTCAGCTTCAACGTCCCATCACCAGAGGGTTTTCGAGGGTTTTAGAAGCCAAAAAGAACGCCGCGACACCTTTGATATCTTCTTAAAATCAAAAAAAGATAGTTTGAGCTAGGGTTTCATTTCGAGAAAATAAAAAAATAAAAAAAAACAGCTAATTTCTTCGATTAAACTGCATCTAATCAGTAAAAGAAACACTAAATCTTACATAAAGAATAAGTAAGTTTTGTTCGATCGTCGCTCCACGAAGGTAGGGATTTCTCTAGATCGCCTTCCTTCTCACTCAACGACTAGTTCCCTTTTCTTCTCTTCTTCGCATTTCTTCTTCTTCATCTTCTCCTCCGTTTCTACGTTTCCTCCTCTTTTTCTCCTTTATTTTAAAAAAAAAAATTGACAGTTCTGAATTCTGAAGAAGTTCATTTCAACGGCCAGGTTTTTTGTCGCTTTCCATTTTATTTTTTCTTTATTCCTTGCTGTCCGACTTATAATAATGATTTTTTTCTTTTTTCTTTTTTAATGAAACTTTAATTAGAGTACTGTTATATAAATCTTACTCTTATGTTGGAACCTGTGGAATCTCAATTCGTTTAAATTTTCTAAATTATCATCTATTTCTTCTTCAAAGTTT
>JAJIYU010016597.1:0-12094 GCA_030144865.1 Tinospora cordifolia | reverse complement strand
CTCACTGAGCCGCCGTGGACAAAATTGGCTCACTACTCTAACATTTCAGGTTCTTCTTCTGCGGATAAGGGGAAGAAGGTGGTCATTGCATGAAGCGCACCTCGTTTACTTCGGTAGGTTTCCTCACGTGGCTTACTGTTTTGAGAGTTAGTATAATGTATAGGAAGTGAGGAAAATATTGTAGACATTTTGACTTAGGTATTCTGCTACTGCTACATTTAGGACAGTATATATATAATTAACTTTTGTATTAAAAAAAAATTTCTACTGTACTTACTTGTTCTAGTTGTTTTCGCATTTATTAAGATTACTCTGATAGTATTTTATATGGTGTTGTGAAGAGGCTTAATAGTGTTTTAGGCAAGCTCAGTTTGGGAATGGGTTTGTCAGAACACTGTGCCGGTCGGTTCGTCCTTCTCCCTAGGGAAGGGGTCCCGACAATACATCTATCGAGGGTTGGAATAATTGTATTTCAGTTGTGGTAGTGGATGGAACAAATTGCAAATCAACACATGGAGGAATATTAGTTACTGCATCAACATTGGATGCGTCAAGTAAAATTTTTTTCCTAACATTTTCAGTTGTGGATTCTAAAAACGATGCTTCATGGACATGATTTTTTATGAGATTCAAAGATACATATGGTAGTAGACCTGAAATGTGCATCATATTAGATAGGCATAATAGTATGCAAATAGCCACAACATTGGTGTATCCGGGTGTTAGCCACTATGCATGCATCTTCCATTTACTAAGCAATTTGAAAAGTAAATTTAAGAAATATCCTGGTAGAATTAAAAAATATTTCATTCGAGCAGCAAAAATATATACAATAGAAGATTTCAATCAAAACATGAAAGAGTTAGATAATATGAAAAAACGTATACAAGCATATATGATGAATATTGGATTTGAAAAGTGGTTTCGTATACACTTCATAGATAACAGGCACTCAATGATGACTTCAAACATAGCAAAATCTTTAAACGCATCAAATAAAGTTGCAAGAGAGCTCCCAATTTGTGCATTACTTGAGTATTTGAAATCATTGATGCAAGGGTAGAGCGACAGATATGCTGGAAGAAGACTCCGTAAAATCATTGAAGATGCAGGTTTGTGAACTAACTTGTTTATTAGTGTAAGTTGCTTGTGTAGCCTATGTATACCAATTGTATACAATCATTGTGTATTTTTATGTATACCTTATGTATACATTATCTACACATTATTTTTTGTGCATTATCTGTTGTTTTTGGAATTATAATATGTTTTTGATAATATAAGGGTATTGTTGTGATAGGTTAGAGGGTGCAATGATGAGATATATATTGAATATGAATAAGGAATGAAATATATAATAAACATAAAGGAAAGGACCTACACTTGCAATAAGCTTCAAATAGATGAAATTCCATGTTCCCATGCACTTGTTGTTATAAATGAGAAACATACGGACCCGTACAAATTCTATTCAATTTATGACACCAAAGAAGCATTGCTTGACAGTTATAATGAGGTCGTTTATCCTGTAAGAAAGGAAGCAACATGGAATATTCCATAAGGTGTAAAGGATGAGATTGTGCTACCACCAATTGGAGGAATTAGAACAGGAAGGCCAAAAAGGGGAAGGTATGAAGCAGTTTAGGAATCTAAAACAAGTATAAACTGTGAGAAATATGGCCAAAAGGGACACAACAAAAAAATATGCAGAAGTTTTTTTCAACTCTAAACATTCTTTCATATTTTTTGTTAATAAGGTTGTCAACTGTTCCATTTGTCAATACTCACTGAATGAATAAAAATGATGTTCTTTGCAATCAGTGTGTCATTATCGAGAATACAACACAGGTGTAATGCAAGAATACTGTTAGCATATCATCTATCCAACTAGGTATAACATATGAATAATGTGTGCATACAATGTGATCTGTGTATATAACTTGATATCAGTGTTCAAGAATGCAATTTTTGTTATTATATAACTATAACATATGAATAACGTATGTGTACAACATGATTAGTTAATCAACTGTGTTGTAGAATCTAATAACCTAGTATACAAAGTATATATAGAGTAAATAATTTCTATATACAATAGGATATATAGACGTTGGTTAATGATATGTTGCAGAATCTACTAACCTGGTATACATAGTGTATATAGAGTGAATAACTTCTGTATACAATAGGATATATAGGTGTTGGTTAATGATATCTTGCAAAATCTAATAACTTGGTATACATAGTATATATAGAGTGAATGACTTCTGCATACGTTTACAATATTTAGATATGTTACTGAATGTCGAGTACTGGTATATAAGTGCATACATAGTGTATAACTTTTGTATACAATTAGCATAAATCTCATAAAACTGATACACATAGTAGATACAAAGTGTGTAACTTCTGTATGCAATAGGATATATAGGCATTGGTTAATGATATGTTGCATTTGTCAATAAGATTGTTTAGGAACTACATTGTTGGTCTTATTTGAAAATATAGTCTGAATAACATGTATACAAATATGAATGACATGTGAATACAACGTGATATCTATTCTTGGTATCATATTGGTATCACTTACAAATAATGGGAGTATGTTGAGAAAATCAGATGAACAATTTGCAACAAAAGACAAAATAAAATGAAAAAGTTCACATGTATATTGATTGAGAACATTACAAATGATCAGTGACGATGTTATAATGTCACCTAATGTTTATCATTACAAATCTGAAGATATCAATTTTGGTATTACATTTGTTCAAATATAAAATCAAGCAAAACTATGATGCACATTGAGATAATTTCTTCCACTCTTCACTTACACAACTGTTGTGACTGTATCCTCCTGTCAACTTTATACCAACCTACACCTTTGGAGTCACTCTTCATGCCTTCATTTTGTTTTGATCTACCATGCTTGTATATTAGAATTGCCAATCTTTTCCTGTAATTTACCTCATCAAAGTTAATTGGGATATTCTTTTTTGTGGCAAAATATTCAGCAAAAGATAACATGAAAATTCCACAATCATTGTCAACTTGCATAGGTAAATTATCAACGAATGATACTTTGAATGAATTTTTTCCATCTTTTTCCTTCAGGTCGTTTCTCAGGGCATAGAATCCAAAAATGTGTAGGTATAAAGGTGGAAGAATGGAATAAGCATTAACAGCCTCCGTCGATTCAACATCAACAGTAGGAGAATGCAAGGAATTTTATACATATATGTAACCTTCAGCAATACTGATGCGATCAAGAATCCAATGGAATGCAAATATAACATTAATAGGAAAGATGACATGGTCAACATTGGCCCACACAATGTTGCAGTACATGTAGTGCCCCAGCATATACTCCAGTGTTATCGTCTCATCCTCTAACGCAGACATTGATCCTTTCTCCTATTGGTAACTTTTGTACACATACTGCAACTTTTGATCAAAGAAGTTGTCTATAGTTGTAAATTTCATCTTTGTATTTAATCATATTTGCTTTTCTTTCACAAGTAATAGAAGATCATGTCTACATGTTGCCAACACAAAAGTTAAAAAAAAATTGAATGTCAGATTACTATGCGTAAACTAGAGTAAACAATTGAAACATGAATGAATAGTGTATAAATAGGAATACATTCAAAATATAATAAGTATAATGTTGGAAACACGTCTCATAATATTGGTATAATTTTAGTATTATATATATATATATATATATATATATATATATATATATTATAACAGCTTTAAACACTAGACTATTGGAATAGTATTGGTATAATATCAATATAATATATTATACAGTCCCCATAATAGAGTTTAAAACACAACAAAATATAGATGATATTGGTATAATTTCAGTATAATATTGGTATAATATTAATATAATATAAGTATGCATTATTATAAAGTGTTCAAAAAAAATTAAACTTACAGAGGAGGATATCGGCTGGCCTGGAGTGAACAATGTGTAAAACCATTCTTTTTCAACAATTTCAGCAATTGCAAAATCAAACACAAGATTCAATGTGTTATCATGATCATTATAATTTTTTTTTGTAAAAACATATAAATATTAATCAAAATTCTTATAAAATAAAAAATAATACATTTGATTGGAATCCAAAATTGATTTTTTAATAAAACTTACTTGCCGCGCTTCAGTCGACCCTGTTGAAGCCATTTTACAAACTCAGCTACAACACTGATATTTAGATCTTCAACTTGACAAATGTCTAAAGGTGAGACTCCCTTCACAATTTCCTTTGCTTTACGCTTATATAATATTATAGTTTTTTCATCAGATGTAAACCTATTAACAAAAGGAGATTGCAAGGTTGCAGCGAGACGTCTCTCCCTTTTATTGAGTGGAGGAGTTGGAAGAAGTAGAATGTAAACTTCAATTAAGAGGGTTGAAGTCACAACATTCACTGTTGACTCAACCATATTGTCAATGATGGCGTCTCAGTCATATTCAAGATGTGAAAGTGATTTCAAATTATTAACATCTAAAAACTGAGTCAAAGAATATAAACGAGAAATGTCCTAAAAGTAGTAAAACTAATTTAATTAGAATTATATAAATTACAAAAGCATACTCTTAAATGAAATAAAATGATTGTGTTCATGAGCTTACACTATTAGGTACAACATAGCCCCTTGATTTATTTATTTCTTACTGCTTTCACATTCATTGATAGTTGAATCGACCTTTAACATGGAAAGATACAAAATCAATGAGCAATGAAAATAAGTTTCAATGGTAAATCACAATCCAAATAAACAATTCAACAATACCTTCCTCTTTTTTGTATATTGTAAGAGTTGACTGTCTCTAGAGCTTGTTTGTAATGAAATATTCTTATCAAAACATCTCCATTGTCACCATCATCATCATATTCTTAAATGACTTCAAACTCCGGCAAGGTTCATCAACATCAATTCATACTCCCCTTGTAGATTCCTCATTATCATCTTCGATTTTATATATATTCTCATTTGCCGAAGAAAGCTACATGGCAAATGTGAAATTAATGAATAAATAAAGATATACAATTGATATAACATCAGAAAGAGCAAGTAGACAGTAGACAATATTAATAATAATGGTATATTTATAGTATATTAGTGTTATATTCCAACGACATTCTAGTATATAATGGTATATAGTTGGTATAACATAAAAATGAGGAAGCAGATAGTATACAATAAGTATACACATGGTATAATATTAGAATATAAATAATAAATTAATATCATATTATTGGTGTATTGCATTGACAAACTAAAAAATAGAGAGGTTTTGAAGCTAGAAAAATTTACCTTTTTAAATTTCTTTGATAGAACATAAAGCTTTTTAAAAATCTTTGCAAAATTGTCTTCCATCTTCATAGAGAGATCTTTTATTTTTTTCGTATCTCATGATTCCATCTGCACAATTTGTTGAGAATGGCAGAATTATTTATAGAATCATGATCACCCATAGCATTATTGAAAGAAGGCTGTAAAATATATTTTGGAATGTGTAAATCAACAAAATCATCATGATTTGAAAAATGATGCTACCCCAAATGTTCTTTAGCAACATCAATCTTATTATTATCTTCTCCGAGCAAGCCATGCATGTATGGTTGTAGTAGTTCATCAGCAGTTGGCACAAAATTATTGAACTAAAAATAGACAAATATAATATCATAAGAAAAGTAAAAACAAACAATAGTATGAGATAAACAATTAAAATATAAATGCTACGTATACCATATCTTCAAATGAAAAATATCTCATTAACAGATAAATTGTTCAACACCTTCCCAAGATTCTTGAAATTGGGTTGCTCAACAGCAGTCTAGTTTACTGTACAAGGATATCTATTCGAACCTTGGATGGCATACTTACCATCAGCATTGAGGAAACACTCAAAAAACCAAACTTGTAGTGCTATTGAAAAACTGAGGAATTTGTACATAGCTGGATATTTATTGTTCCGAACTTCTTTATGTTTCTCATTCATAAAAAAATTCCTCTTCATTGAATTTAATGTACACTCAAAAAGATTCCTACCCTAGGGATAATTCAAAGCTTCGCTAGTTTGAATCAACTCAAAATTGACTTCATTTACCAAGTTGTCGTTGTTGTGAGCAAACAAAAAGCAATGGATGAAGAACAACATTGCAATCTTGATAGCACCATCATCGTTCTCCCAACAATGAGTTATAAATGCCTCATAGATACATTATTTATTGATCTTCTTCATCCTATTAAAGTATTTTATTCTTCAAAATATTACTTTCAACCCCAACTGCAAGGCTTCTTGTTTCTCCTCTTCAAAATATTACTTTAAACCCCAACTTCAAGGCTTCTTGTTTCTCCTCTACAATTCAACCTTATGATCAATGCAAATTCAACTATGGAGAATTTTGCATTGATGTTGTTGAACTTGAATACAAAAATAGATTTATTACTTTGCACAACCTCTCTCAACGATATATTATGTACTATCTGAGGTTGACAAACCAATGATTCATTTCAAGAAAATGTCCAAAACATGTATCCCTGAACTTTGATAATTGGATGTCTGTAGCATGTTTGCCCCCAGATTGATGTGGAAACCCACCTTGGCAAAGTATTTCTCTTCAGGGTTAATAATGTATTGAAATTCTTGCAGGTAGCACACCGTGTTATTATATTAAAAAAAATAACATCAAGTGCATGCAAACATCTTTGTAACTTAGATCTATATGACTGATAAAAAGCAAACTAGATGAATAATAAGTTTAAAAAAAATACAATTGATGATTACAATAACCCAGGTTTACTGCACATTATTCTTGGTATACGATTAGTATACTTCTACGGGAAACATCTGAATAAGATCTAAGTTATTTCTAGTCATATAAATTTAGAAAAATACCTAGATGATGACAATATCAAGTCTTCGTGTAAATCTAGGTTTAGTGAACATAGTTTTTAGCATAACATATGTATACTAATGTTAAATCACTAAGAAAGAACTACTTGATCAAACCAACATTGTAGGTCAAAAATAAGTTGAATAGAAACACAAGTAACTCGACTGGTTATTGTCATCGTCTTCGTAAGATGATCTTTTTCGTCATCATAACAGAGTATCTTGACTGTAAGTATACAAAACAGTAATTGGTAGACTATAAGAATACCTTGTTCTTAACTTTCATGATTTTAAAATTGGATGAAGATTCATCAACAATCTTGATAAATTTTTTGATCTTCTTCGTCATTGTAACAGAGTAACTCAAACAACAATGGAAGAGGAGTGATTTAGGGCTCAAATAGGAAAGAAATTGATTTGAATATTTAAAAAACTGAAATGGAGTGTTTTCGTGCAACTTATAAATATATAGTCTGGTATTTTTGATATTATGTAACGATATACGGTATACGTGCAATGTATTCAAAAAGTCGCATACTTTTATGTTATTAAGTTAAAAAATGCAACATTTTCTATAGTTCTTCGATAATAAATTAGAGGCCCTTGTACTAGGTTGATTTGTTATAAAACCCATTGTAGTACCCATTCTTGAGTTAAGTGGAACCCACGATAATCAATACTCGCAACACTATCTTGAAGGCTTAAATTGGTGTAAATTGAACAAAAATCACCCTTCTTGAAGTTATTTTCCTCTTCTTCTGTAATACTAGGTAGATCCCATCTCCTTCTTGTCTGGGTATATTGAATTAATGGGCAACAATAATACCAATGGAGCCTAAATTGCTCTAAAAATTTAGACAAAAGATGTTGATGCTGAAGTAAATAGAATCAAATAATAACGAGTACACTTCCCTGATTACTACCCATCATAATAAAATCCCATGATCTTGTTGAAAGCCCAGTTCTAAAAATCATCAGAAAATGAGGGAAAATCAATGAAATTGTGGAAGGAAAAGAGAGGGGAATGTAGCTGAAAATTTGCATCTCCTCCAAGCTCCATCATCATCACCACCATCAAGCAGAGTAGGAATAGCAGTAGTTGTTAATCTTGTCCTCTGCAACTCAGAATCGACATTTCTAGTGCCTCTCAGCACCTCATTGCCTCTGCGCCTCTCATCTTCATCGCCTCATTAGCTCATTGTCCCTCTTCTTCATTTCTGCATTTGCGCCTCATCCTCATCGTCAAGATCTAGGGCATTTCTTGCTGTGGGGCACTACTGTGGATGAGATAGAGCGAGGATTTTTTTTTTAATGTCGGGTGCACCCAACAACTCGTGGACCCGCCCCGCCCTAAGATAGGGTCAGGTCCATGACCACCCAATGTCCAAGTCGGGTCACTTGGGGTGGTGTTTTGATGCCACCCAACTTGAGTGGGTCGGGTGGGTTGGGGCCTAAACCCGACCTTAACCCACCTATGACCAGCCCTACTTGTAGTGTTTTGAATTGATTTGACAGTTGAATTCCGGGAGACAATCACCAATTGATCTTCAAGCATGGGAGAATAGTGAAGTACTATATTAAGATATTACATCCACAAGCTTCTGTCAATTGTTTTTCTTCTTTTTCTTATTATCATAATTTTTTTAATTTCCATTAGTGCTATTAAATTTTGAAATATTGTACTATAATTTACAATAGATTGTTTGATTACCAATGCAACATATATAAAGACCTTAAATTTTATTTAATGCAATAAAAACCATTTGAAGAGATATAAAACTTCTATACATTCTTTATTCTCACACACAAGTCAAAGCATTACTTGTAGAATATAAAGATGTAAGGTTTCTATTCCCTTTTTCTTGATCCTAATACATCTCTCCTTTAGTTCAAAATACACCCACATTGAAGTTACGTTTCTAATTTTAATGCCTTGTCTGAAATGGACACAAATAACTGAAGGTACGATTCATCTTGACCTCAAAAGGAACAATCTGTCACAGTATTCATTCTCAAGAATTAATCCTTGCACATTTTGTAACAAGTTCAATAACTTTAAGCACCTTGACATGTCATCCACGAAAGTATCTATCGGTTCTTGATAATTATTCTCTTTTTGCTACATCATGCGTTGGAACAATCACTTGGGGCCTTATCCATTCCATCGTACATAAAAATGATAAACATGGAAATCGTTATCAAAAGAATGTGGACTACACCATTTTCATTGTAATTAATTAAATTAATTTGCATCTCTATATCATATTTGAGTTTTGCCCTTATTTCCACCTACCAACCCTCTATATCTGACACTTATTATTATTTTTTAAGTTTGCAACTCTTTAACATCCACAACAAGTGCCAAATTCTCGGTTTCTTCTCATCTTATGGAATATGGTAAAAAGTTATGAGTTGTGCTACATCAACGTGTGATCTCAACATCTTTTTGGCTTCTCAACAAGGCATTTTCCATTAAATGAAATAGTTGTTAGGTCTTTTGATCGTCAACAACTACTGAAAGACAACCTCATACGACATCAACGATCAGAAGGGATGGTCTAGGACCTAAGCTAGCTAGGGTTTGCTAGAAAAATATCAATTGGGGAAGAAGATTATTTTGGGAAAATTCTATTGTATTCAATGTGACCACCACATCATCATCTCATATATCAATGCGTCAATTAAGTAGCCACATTTGTAGCAATGTAAGACCCAAATTAGCTATTAGACAACATAGTGATGACAACATTATGTGAAGGGCATAATGGGCTAAAAAAGTGGGTTCAAGGGCTAAATGAGCCCCCAAGTTCAAGGGTTAATCTATTTCGAGGCCTACACTTTAGGGATAATATGACACTTGTGCCCACTTCAACTTTAGGCTTACCTTTATGTGCACCATTGCTTTGCTCAGATACCATAGTTTGATAACTCTTTGATACTCTTCTTGTCTCTCATCTTCTTCCTTTCCTTACATCGTCATCTTTCTCCCTCCCTCTTCCCTCATTGACCCATTTAGGTTTTCATGTTTACTAATGTCCTTTGGTTCCCAACTAGTGGAACCACTGTTAACACCTCAATCAAATGCAGTCATCATCTCTTCCCCCATAATTCTAATCACCATGTAAAACCATAATCTGTCTTAGCAAATTGTTCAATATCAATTCTATCTTCATAAATGTTTTGCTCAAACGTATTGGTTTTGTCAGGGGTTCTCCCCACCACTATGTGTGTCTTAGCCTCAACATGTGATTGTACAACAACCTTTGTCACCATCAATTTGATCTTTCGTATTGGCTTTCATCATCACAAGTGGCCTCAATTTGATCTTTCCAAGGCAATACATAGGTAATTTGCTTTTCTTTGCTCTATCTTTCATTTTCTCCACCATCCTTGATTCCAACATTTTTTTAAATTCGCTTAGTTTGTCAGGTCTTTGATCAATAAGCCTTTGACGAGCATTTTTGCCATGACCGACTATGTAAAAGTAACGTCATGACTAGCATATAAATACTATATAAACTATATATATATTGAGATAAGATAAACATAGTATTATATTTTATGGAAGGTTTGGTCAAGAATTTTTTTTGTGGATGATGAATACAAGTATTGAAAGATTAACATAGTATTATATATATATATATATATAATTCAGCTAATAGAAAAACTCAACATTTAGCAATTCCATAAATAATTTTTTTTAGAAATAAACCACAACCTCTATATAATTAAGTTCGCATATTTTTATAATTTTGGCTAGTTTCAACAAAAAATCATACTCATCTATGTTATATTATACGTATAATGATAATTATAATTATAGAAAAATATAAGCTTATAAGATTCTTCAACATACTCCAATAACAATTATGAAAGAGTTGTTTACTTTTATTGTGATAGTCGTTTTTCTTTTCAATTTATTTCTGAAATGTTGAAAGAATAAGTGAGCTACAACACGCTTAATGAATATTTATTATCCATGCCATTTAGATCCATTTAAATAAACATGTGAGACAATCAAATTAAATAAAACACTATGCAAACCTAAACAATCTATATATGCACTCAAGTAGATCATGCAAGATTTTATAAAATACATTTATCTACAACTATCTAAGTAATCAAGTCAATCTCACTCCTTGTCAGGCCTTAACAGGAGTAGACCGAACCTACAATTATTGTACACTAGACAATTATTTTGAGAATTATTACATAGAGAGAGGTCCATAATTTATATGGCCCAGTCCTCATGAATTATCATATAAGAAATATTACTCTTTATAGCTTAGTCCATAAAAACAATGTCGTGTTTTAAATTGGCTCTTGCAAATATAAAACATGTTGCCATGTAAATACAATTTTATTAATTTCAAATCAATCCAATACATGTTGTCACACCCTGACCCCCGGACCGGACGTCGTGTCTGTCAATATGTGGCCCTGACGTCGGGCGTCGTGCGGCTCCAAGCTCGACGCGTGGTCCGCTGAGGCCCCGGGCGTGCGACAGATGTCGTCAGTCTATCTTTCCACCTCTATACACGAGGTTTAAATCATATCTTTTATTTCAAATATTCATTTTTATCATGTTTTACTAAGCAGTTAGTTTCAAATCAAATTCACCGGTTGTTCAAAATCATATTTATACTGGAAATCAAGATAATAATAGCAGAAGCACTTTTCGGATCAAATCTTTCTAAAACATTGAACACTGTATAGCGTACCATAACTAAAAATCATCAGTTTATGAATCAAAACAAAATAGTGTTCAATATGGTAAATAGTCCTGTGAGTATATATACAAAAATATGATACATGGCCCTCTGGCCAAAGTTCAAAATATACATCATAAAACTATACAAAAACGGAGAGATAGTTTTAACAAAAATATCCCTCTCTCTCTCTCTAAAAGTCCTCCAGTCTCTAGTCTGCATCCTCACTGAGAGTTGGGCTCATGAGTACCTGTAAAATAAAAATGGGGTGAGCTCGAAAGCCCAGTGGATATCCCCTACACATCAATAGCATTATACAAACGAGCATACGACACATGCAAACAGTTTCAATCATTAAGGCGTTTCAAACACTTAGTCAGTTTATCGATTGCGCTCTAATATCAGGAATTTACCATCTGATATCAGGAATTAACCGAAAGAGTGAACCACTCTCGGTATCCCAGTTGTG
>JAJIYU010016596.1:0-12083 GCA_030144865.1 Tinospora cordifolia | reverse complement strand
AGAGAGAGAGAGAGAGAGAGAGAGAGAGAGAGAGAGAGAAGAGAAAAAGCTGTTCTCAGCAATCAAAGAAAATTTTCTTTGATTTGCTTCAGAAAATAGTTCTCAAAAAACAGAGTTCCTCTCTCTCGTATATTAAATAAGCTTCACACCTATATTGCTAAAACATAGACCTATACCAACTTTATTTGTTGTTCATCGGTTCAAAAGGTGTAGATTCAATTTTTGAGAAATACCAGAAAGATTCTAGAAATGATGAGCAACTTGTTTGCATGTACTTGCATCAATAATGGTTGAAACAATCATATGCCATGTTTCAGGATCCATCCATTTCATGAAAGCAACACCACTTCATCTAAAGATAGCACCACCATATGCTCATGTTGTACTATATCTGTCATGCATATCAAAACTTTACAGCTCCACATGCATTTCACCAAGTAAGGGCTTTTTTTATTATTATTATTTTTTAATAATAAATTTGTAACAGGGTACGATAGGGATGAAGATGGTGAAGGTTGAAAACCCCAAACATCAGTTCCGTGAGCCACCAGGCTAGACGCAGAGACCCAAAGAGCCATCACTCAAAAAGGATCCTAACTCACTATTGACCCGGGAAACTGCATTGTAAGTGTAAACCCCAAACATTACCAATTTCAAGACAACTTGAACTATCAAAGGATGCAGCTAGAAAGTGTAATAGAAAGTACAGGTATTGATTATCGTTTGTATGTGCTCAAAAGTAAAATGTTGGACCCAAAGGTTACTAACTTATGTCAAGGTTTTCAACCATGAAATTTAACGTGACAAGCTAAAAACATCTAGTTAATCAAAAGTTGAATGGAGAAAACAAAGAAAGTGTCAGATCTTGTCCGTGTAAAGCTCAAACAAAGTTGCAACTTGGAACCCTTTTTTTTTTTGTCAGAGAACAGAAAAAATAACATAATAATCCAAAGTAAGACATAATTGCAAATTAAACATTGAAGGATTTGCTCAAATAGCCTAAGTCACTGAATTACCAAAATGCAAATTAGGTTAATTTTCGGGTAGCCTACAAAGTAAGGCAAGGGTTAAAAGAACTTCCCATGTTTGCGTAAACACCATTCAGAACTAACACATGCAGATAATCCAGACTCTAGAAAAGTCAAAAGACTAATAATAACAAGGTGGTCTAACAAAATAGAATGCATTTGGATTTATGCATTTCAAGACTTGGATTGAAGTTCAAAATATAGGAATCATATAATACTTCACTTCAGAGATCTGGCTACATAAAACATTTTAAATAAAAATACAGTGGCATAACCTTACTACTTCCCAGTTTAAATTCCTAAGACTTGCGCTCACATCAACTCCAATTGTTTCAACGCAAAGCACTTGGACGCAGACTTGTTACTGCAAAAATGAAAAATAAAGAATAAGATAAATGCACAAAAGTTCTTATGCAATTCCTTAATGATAAATAAGATATATGATCATATGTAACATGTCACATGAGCACATCAGGTCAATCATTAGAAAACATAAGACTGGTTTTTAATATATTTAATAGTTCAAACCAAAACTATATAGTAGACAATGACATTATCCAATTCAATCTCAAGTACTTGCAACCAACACAGGGAAGAAGGATTAACCGGCCAAGGTCCACAGCCATTGGAACAAACAAGGGACCACTTTCGTTTTAATTATTATTCTCTGTCTCATTTGGCTTCATTTATAGATACACACGACATGCATAAAACAAAACGTCACTTGGGGATAAAAATGAGGGAGATCAGTCCAGCTGAACTGTTCATCTCTTATAAATGGTTAAAGGACAAGGAAATTGCAGAGACATCCTCCTTAAACATTCATTTATTTACCCAAGATAATTCAACTTGCTCGTATTTACAAGATCCAATGCTCCCAAAAAGATTTGGTTTTACTCCCTGTAAGACTTATAAGTTGTCCTATACATATAAGAACATAGCACACAATACGTCTTTCTGCACCTCAAAAGATTGTTTACATGCTCAGATCCATGTAATCCAAGCATTAAGTTTCTGCAACTCTATCTTAATTCAACATCCACTCAAACATAGAATACACTTTCAAATCCACATCATGTGTACAGAGAAAACCTGTACCTTTCATATCTCAAATACATGTCCGCTTTCCAGCTAGAAATGTTACATAATGCACAAGTAACGAGTACCAGATATTGCCCGTACAGGATACCTTGAATATCGGCCATCTTAAGTACTCAACAATACAGTATACTCTGTAATGTGCATGGATATTTTCTCCAAAGTATAATGTCACTTAAAGCTTCAATAAACTCTGGAAAGTCCACCTACAAAAATAATCATGTTTACGGGCAATGAATAGCCCATCCCAATCATAAATCTTTTCAATGCAGAGTAAATGACTATAGACTTCAAAACATGAATACATCAAATCCTAGACCATAGTACTCATGCATTAAAGCCTGTTCAAAAAATTTTGAAACAAAATTAAATAAAATTTGAACAGAAATATATAAACAGAACAAAGAAACTAATAAAAAACATTTACAAATGTTGATATTCACTCCCCTCCTAGTTTAGAAGTGTCTATCTGAGATTCAAGACCTTTTCCAAGAAAAAGGTCGTGTGTAGTCAAAGTACTTCCCTTGCAAATATAAGAAATTATGCTGCAGCACCATTGGAATTCCAAAGAAAGAGAAGGTGGATTGCAATTTTGATAGGAAGAAAGTATCAGATGTACCATCTTGGAGCCTCTATGTATAGATGAAGCATCCCACTCGTTCCGTGTGCCATCTAGACTCAGCATGGATGTCAGATATAGAGTGCATATCTAGACGCTCAACTTGATTTTCAAATTCCAATATATGAGGACTCAACCATATTATACATTTTTTTTTCCCTTTTCTTTTCACTAACTTATTGTTCATTTTTTCCTCCCATTTAAAATGAATTTCACCTATAAATAATTATATTCTTTCATGTTTTCTCTCCTTTCCATTGAAGACTATACATAGTAATATAATAACATAATAAAATCAAAAGTCTTGAACACATGTCCCATACCCATACATACATATACAAATACAATGTTCTAACTAATTAGCATTTTTTCCCATGAAATACTGCATTAGGTCGTTTAGTGAAGTCTTTTATCCAAAAAATAAAATAGAATAAAAACCCATGGCAAAATATTTTCTGTATAGTATAATGTCACTACAAAGCACCAATGAACTCTAGAAAGTCCACCTGCCAAAATATTCATGCTTGTCAACAATGGACAACCCATTTCAATCATAAATCTTTAATGCACAGTAAATGACTGAATTTTGAAACAAAAATAGAAGAAATCTGCATAGGAATAGACAAACACAATAAGGATACTGACAAAGAAGATAGACGAATGTTGATACCCACTAGCCTCCTAGTATAGAACTTTCTAACTGAGATTCAGGACCCATCTGCTAGGAAAAGGTAGTCAAAGCCTGCTTTGCTCCCCAATATCAGAATTAATGCAGCAGCATCATCGAAATTCAACAAGAAAGATGAAGAAGCAGCAGGGAAGATGGAATACAATTCAAACGGGAAGAAAGTACCAGATGTACCCTCTTGAAGCCTCTAGTTATAGCTGAAGCATCCTACTCATTCCTCATCTTTCCTGGACTTGGGTATGGGTAACAAATACATAGACGTGTGGCTCCTCCATTTTAAAATTCCGAGAATGAGGCATCAGCTGTATCAAATTCATATGTTGCTCTTTCCTCATTTCTTTTCACTCATTTTATTGTTCATTTTATTCTCCCATTTGAGTGAATTTCAACTAATAGTAAGAGTTGTTAACTTCTTTCATGTTTTCTCTTCCTTCTATTGGAGAATATACACCGTGTTACAAAAATATTTTAAAATCTAAAGTATTGAATGCATCTTCCATACCCATGTCATATTATGAAGTGTTGAACGCAAGTAAATCAAGCCGTAGTAAAGAGTCCAGGCAACATAGTTAATTCCCAGATGGAGGCTTGTCTGCTAACTCCACTTGACATCATTTGTACAATAAACATCAACTACACATGGATTACACACATATATCAAGAAAAATGAGTTTAAAGAATTCTTTTCTTTTTCTTTTTTTTCTTATTGTTAAGCAGTTGTGAGTAAAACTTCAAAACACTATCAGTTGTGTTTTGCTAGCATATTTTGTAGATTTAAACCAGAGAAGGATTTTATGGGAAGAAGCTCAATCATACAACTCCCTTTTCAAATTCTAATACTTGGAAGATACATATTTTGGTCAAATATGGCTTGCCTAGTCTTATTTAATTTAGAACCTATTAAATCTATAATCAGAAGGTCTATTTTGATAAGCAACTAGCATTCCACACCACCATTGTAGAGCCTTTATCCGGCATCCTCCCAAATCCAGAATTGCAGAAAACTCCTCGATTAGATTAGATTTCCAATTCCAAATATGATTTCTATTTTTAAAAGGTTTCAAAATGTTGTTTCCTGAAAGTTTCCCATTTTATTTTTACACTAGTAGGTCTATCATGCACTTTATAAATTGTAAGCTTTTATTGCCCTGTTTCAGCAACACTTGAGGTTTGTTATTCCCACGGAAGATCTTGCCCCCTACCAAATTAGACATCAAGGAATTCATGGTTCAAAATTGGTTGAGAATGATGTCATCAAGGTTCTTTTTTTTTTGTATTTTTCTTAGGTAAATACTGGGTTTTGAACCGTTGACCTCAAAGATTGCACAGCATATGTCAAACTATTTGATATGTAACATGGACTGGAGTCCTAAACAAAGGAGGATTGTGATAAGTAGCTACCAAGTAATGCAAAACTTTGTTAAATCAACCATCACTTAACCAGGCCACATGATGGACAAGGACTATCAAAACAGCTTTTGATACGAAGGAAGTGGAGTTATATAGCCAATCCCTTAAATAATAAAAAGCTTTTGACTGGTTTAGTTAAGTTGACTTAGCAATTTCTGGTGTTTCAACATTAAGTTTAGGTCCTATACTTCATAGCACTGTTTTTACTAATCAGCATTTTTTTTATCTAGTGAGATGAAAGGTAGCCCTTCAGCAAAGTATTTTAATAACAAATAAGTATGTCATGGAAAAATGACCAAATATTCCTTATGGAAATACTTACAAAAATGCCCTCCATACTTCAAGTTCATTCTTTAATTATACAAGCATTTTTCTGTAGAATACCTTTAGTATCTCATGGATAGATGCCCAAAATATTCCTTATGAAAGTACCTATCATAATGCCTAAGGTCAGTGTATTAAAAGGGTCTTACATGCAAAGGGACAGACATGTAAGATACTGAAATATAAATTCCCAAACTAGCGAAGTACAATGCCATATATTTCTCTAATACCTCACCCACTGCTAAACGTGAAAGATGTTAGGGTGGAGATGAATTCACCCAACCATAGTGCGCTTTCTACCCCTTTGTCGCACTGCATAAACATATTAAGAGAAGAAAAAAACATGAGAATGAAAGAGAGAAGAAAAAACAATTAATTTTTTTTTCTTTAAAAAGTCATAATGGTGTCACACCTTGGGCTAATTTGTTTAATGTGGAAGACCACTGCTTTGATGACTTCCTGTATGCGGCAAGAATCCTATCCATCTATTCAAGAAAATAAAATCCAAATGAGATTTTACTATGAAAACAAAAACAAGCAAAAATAGGCCCAGCTTGCCTTACCACATTACCACATGAGGAATGCATTGAGACCAACGCTCGCTCAAGCACATATAAGTCAACTGCTTTATCTTCAGGAAGAGTTGATGTGAAACTCAGGCCAAAGTCAATAAGAACCTGTCGGGTGATAAAACAGTTCAATGGCACATGATCATGTCACTAGTTTCAAGATTATGCAAGCAAACACAAGAAGGATAAAATCTAAATCTCACCAGCTGATTAGAACCAATATGGAGCAACATATTTGATGTTGTCAAATCTCCATGAATTAGACCTCCATCATGCAATTTCCCAATGGCATCACCAATCTGCCTTGTTATATCATCAAGTTTTTCCTCGACAACACCGTGCAACCCAAACTCTAAAAGAACATCTTTCACAGCAGGTCCCTCCACATACTCAAATGTCAAAGTATTTAATACAGTATCCACTGAATATAGTACTGGAGTCGAAACACCAAGTCGCCTTGCCTTGGTCATGCACCGAGCCTCCTGTAATGAAAAATTTAAAATACTGCATTACACAGCTCATGTTCCTTGAGATGACTATAGCAAAAAAAAAATAAGAGAAAAGGAAATTTCAGACAGAAACCTACTGCATTTAAGCGTTTGATAGTAAGTTTTGAGTCTAAAGATGGATGTCTATACTTCTTGGAGAAACGTTCCTTGACAATGGACCTCCTCCCAACAAAGGTTGACTCAAAAATTCTCTGGTATGAAATATAAAGACCAGCAACATTAACTTGTAAGTACTCATACCAAGGACCAACTTTTAATTCTTTTAAGGAAAACTAACAACTTTACTCACAGCTTCTGCCCCCTGCTTCAACAGAATGAGTGAACCATCTTCCATGTCCTGTTGAATCTCCATAGCAAAAAGCTTGCTCTTGCTGAAGTAATGCTAAGCTCAGCTGCAATTACCAAGAGAGAGTTAGCATAGAAGGAACAGACTATAGAGACAAAGAACAAATAATTAAATTGGTGCTCAAGTTGTTTATTTAAGTTTATCAAAACAAAAGAACGTGTGAATACTACATTGAGGTAATTACTTTTATCACTAGTTAAATAAAATTTAAGTAAAACTTTCTTGCAAGGACTTCTTATCCAAGGTCGGCCCCGAGAAGGGGCCCCAAACCGCGACGGCCCTAGGCCCCTTACATATAAATATGTATAACAAATTAAAAAATAATGAAAATCAATAAAAGAAATCATGTTTTCCCCTTTAATTCCCAAAAAAAAATTCTTTTCCTCTCATAAAAACCGGTCGATTTTCTTAACGTTCAAAAGTATACTATTTTAAGTCAATAATAATTAACTCTACAAACTTCATCCCCAATTATTTTTGTTTTTGATTTAGGCTCCAAGTTATCATTTCTCCCTAGGCCCCCAAAAACTTAAGATTGGCCCTACTCCTATCCCTAATAAACAACTAGGGACAAAAAGCAGATATCCAGGTAGTTCAACCTCAACTATGAACGCTCCACCCTTCACACAAGAATGGAGGAAAAAAAATGCAACTCTTACACTTTCAACAGTATTGCATTGTGTAATGTAAGAGTTTGAAAAGATATTGGACCATCTACCTCATGTCATGTGCCAAAATTGATTTTTTCATCCTGTCATCCATCATACCAAATTCATTCTGGCGTTCCCTTAAAATAGTTCAAGATGCTCAAAATGGTGTAAATCTTCTGCTATGAAAAAACCAAGCATGCCCAAATAGTCTGATATCTGGCATGTATGATTGAAAAAATGGCACTTGTATATCATTAGTTCTATAAAAATGAATAGTTTATCTTTAAAGTAGTGCACAACATGTGTTGATCCCATCTAAATATACTTTCAACACGAAAATCCCATAATACAAAATTCTTATACAAAACAATATAAAATCTCAGTAACTACAAACTAATCACCTAATCATTCTAAAGCTCAACCCTTGACGGAGAGTGACAACTAGGTTGTTCAATACTCTTTGCCTTTTCCATTAATTTTTCAATTCTTCTCTTTGCCTCTTCCATATTCTTCCTCTCAAGTCCATTCTCCAGCATGTTGAATGTGCTGGACCTAGGACACAGTCCCCTTAACACCATTTCCTCAAAAAACAAGCAAGCTTGATCTAGTTGATCACTCTTACATAGTCCATGAACTATAAGAGAATATGTACTGAGGTCAAGGCTGATGTCCTTTTTAAACATATCATTCATTAAATAATAAAGAATCTTAATCCATTTATTTCGACAACACATCTTCAATAATGGAGCATATGTTTTAAGATCTGGCTTGCAGAGCCTCTCTTCCATTTCCTGTAGAAGTTTCAGAGCATTTTTTTCTTGCAAATGTTTGCAAGCAGCAGATATCATGGTGTTATACGTCGTCACATTTGGATTACTTCCACTCCTAGACATTTCTTCATATACTTTATGAGCATCCTGAAGACGACCAGCTTCGCTAAGGATATAAATCAAAGAATTGTAGAAGGAAGTATCAGGAATACAGCCATTTCTTTTCATCTTCTCATAAATTTCCAAGGCTTCATAAGTTTCCTTAGCCTTTCCTAACGAATGCATCACAATGGTATAGGTTACAACATTTGGTGGACACCCTTTTTCTTGCATCCCATTGAGTATAGAGTCCACCTTGCGAAAATCCTTTTCGTGACAGTAGGCTTCCACCAAACTAGTGTAAGAAATCACACAAGGACGAAAACCATATCTCTCCATCTCTTCCATGATTGACCAGGCCTTCTCCAACTTCCTTGCTTTGCACCATCCATGTATCAAGACATTAAATGTATGATGATTAGGGGGTATCTCGTTCTTGAACTCAACAAATGCGTCTTGAGCATGTTCAACACACCGCTCCTTGCATAATGTATCTAATAGCAAGTTCATGGACAAGGTATCCTTAGACAAACCATACTTTTCTACTTCATGTAAAATCATTATAGCTTCTCTCCATCTACCAGCCCCTGCAAGCCTTCTCATGATCTTACTCATTGTTCTCAAAGAAACTAGCCCTCCCACTTGAACCATCTGGCCCACCAATTCCCACATGACGTCAAATTGCTTTGACTTCCCAAGAATATCAATCATGGAATCATAAGCATCAGGTTCATGTTTATAATGAATTTGCATCTCCGCCCACTTAAAGAACCCAAAAGCCGGAATCCAATCATTGCTAAACCTCTTCAACATTTTGTCAACCAAAGTCGTAGACGCACTGAGTTTGCAACCCTCTAAAGCCAGGACAACAGCCTCCGGTGAAACGAACCTGCAATTCAAAATCCTACTAATACTATCAACGTCACTATCAATATCAACAACACCACAAGACCGGTATCTAACACCAAAATTGTTATCACGAACCCCAGAATCACAAACCCAATTCGAATTTGATGGAACCACAAAATCATCCTGGTTATCCACAACACAAGGGCTTCCCTTGGCTCGTTTAATCCAATCAGGAAGCTCATCGGACTCGCCCACGTTATGAAAACACTTCGAAAGAAAAACCCCGTAGCACCTACCGAAGGCCCTTGTCGGCTCGAAACGCGCGAAAACATCAGAAAAAAACCGCACTTGTGACAGCATTTTATCATGAAATCGCAGTGGTAGAAATTAAAACACAAGGACGTCAATAAAGACTTAGAGACTGTAAGTATGTTTGCAGTTAGTTTGAAGAAAAGATAATGCCATGAAATGTATACACAGAAAAGCTATCTAGAACAAACAAGAAGCTAAAAATTAACAGTTAGGTTGCTAGGTTGATTTGTAACAGAATTTGAGAAAACACGAAGAGAAACGAGAGAAATTTAAAATTTGAATGAGAATGAAGTGAGAAAACGGAGGAAATGAGAGATCTAGGGGAAGAAAGGCACCTCCTTTGATTGGATTGAGGTGAGAAGGACGAAGCAGCTTCAACTCGGCAGCCTATAAACCGCGCGTGTCGCGTAGGGTTTTGTTTTGGGCTTTTTAGGCTTATCGAAACTCCTCCGATACGTTCACTAATTTCCCTCTTTAACCTCGAGTGGCTTGTGTCCGAAGCGGAACGGTTGCAAAGCCGTTAGCATTTTATTTTTGCCTTATAAGCCCTAGTCCACTGGATAAGATTATTTTGATGAGATAAAATAAAATAAAAATATTTTTTTTATAAAAATAAATGTCAAAAAAAAAAATTTTTTTTAGGGGCGATAACTCAATCGTACTAAAAATGGTGGGATTGAGTTATCCTATCAACATAGAATAACTCATGTGGACCCTGATAAATTTTTATTCTATCCTCTATAACACCAAACATAAGATAGAATAAGGGTGACAAAGAAGACTTATTAGTTCATATGGACAAGAATCACAAGGTAATCACAACAATAAGGTTGCCTTTGCTAGATGGCAGTCTTTTGGAATGAAGTTAATCAGGAAGTGATTGATAAGAATTTAAAAATGGAAACTGGTGGACCATACTCCAACATGAGCTTCAATTGGACACTTTGCACGTCAGACGGAGTTAGCAATAAGAAAGATACCCATATTTTAAGATAGAAGAAATCAACTAGGGCATGTACTAATGTAAAACTACACCAGGTAACTTTAAACACTATTGATAACCCTAATAAGGTGAAGAGCATTGCTTCTAACTCCTTCCACATTGATACATGCACGTCGACCTTGACAATCTTGACATGAAAGTCATTTTTCTATTTTGCTTCCTTCTTTAACCACCCGTTGAAAGAATATATAAAATAATAGGGTTTTGATGGGAATTGGTTGACGAAATTCTTCGAAAAAGATAAGTGTTTGTAGAGCACATCTAGGTCCGCTAGTGCCAACCTCCACATCAACATTGCCTACCTGGAGTCCAAAATCATCTTCAAAGCTATATTTGGGATTTTCACCAATGTTTTCAAAAACTTTATAATATTTTATGAGATTTGGTCCTATATAAGACTTCTATAGAGATATCAAGGTATTCAATTTTTCTGATTTAACTCAAATACAACTATAATGGTCAATGACTCTAAAGCTTTATAAATAAGTCACTTTGCCAAAAATCTAAGTACATTTTCTACCCCAAGTTAGCTCATCTTTTTATGGTTATCTACATTATGAGCTCATCTGACCCCAAAAAATCAGAGGGTCTTTGGCTAGCAATACACTGCATTCATCATAAAAACCTTCTTTACTATAATTTCTTACTTCCAAGTCATTTGTGACGTATGTCATCTATGATTTAGGTCATCTACAACCTAGGTCATCACCACCCAAGTCATTCACAACTTGATCATTCACAATTCAAGTCATTTGTGATTTAGTTCAATCGTCATTCAGGTTATACTAGATACAAGTCATTCACGACCTAGATTATCCACAATCCAAGATATCAATGATCTATGCCATCCTCAATTAGATCATTCATAACTTAAGTCATCTGAGATCCAAGTCATTCATGACCTAGGTCATCCATGACACGGGTCATTCGTGACTCGAGTTATTTGTGATCTTGATCATTTATGATTTAGGGCATATGTAATCTAGGAGTTCTAAAATCCAATCATCTACAACTCAAGCCATCTTTGATCTATGTCATCTTCTACTCAAGTCATCCTTAAGTGACAACTATCATCTAAATCAATGGTGTCTTCTCCACCTCATCATTTCATTGGGTTCGAACAACTTTTGCTCCAACAAAAATGTTATACTAGGTACACAATTTTTTTGCACTTAGATTAGCTCATTCTTTTAATTATCTACACTAAAATGTTATATAACATAAGCATCATATGGTCTTTCACTAGCGTTACACAAGTGTTTCTTACGGTAGCATTTCTATTATGATTGCCCATTTTTAGGTTATGTGTGTTCCAAGTAATTCGTGATCTAAATCATGACTTATAGTTATTTGTTGTTAGGTCATGCATTTTCTCATGAAAAAAAATCCTTAATTTCACTTATTTGTTTTCAAACCATCTCAGTGTTCAAGTTCAAGGTTCAACACTAAGATGTTCTTTTTGGGAACAAAGGTCCAATTTTAACATTAACAAGGTCAATAGTTGGGTGGGAAGCGGTTAAAGCTTTGCCTTGTGGAAGCAATGTCGAGCCATTTTCATGACATTAATTTTTGAAGCCTCCCCACCTTTATTGCATATGTGAAGAGTAAAGTGGTGGAAGATGGCTTTGCCATTGACCAAAGTGATGAGGCAACATTCTTATCGGATGAAATGGTGGTATAAGCAATTACTACATTAGTCACGGCAAAAATGCTAACTAGTGTTAGAACTAGCCAAAGGATGCCCTTGAGGCGGGAGCAACAACCATGAAAGTTGATGTGGGTTTGTAATCATCGACACTAATAATTGTG
>JAJIYU010016595.1:0-12149 GCA_030144865.1 Tinospora cordifolia | reverse complement strand
GTGCTAATATACACTTTATTCATACCCATATTAACCCATATGTGTATTTATACTTTATTTTTATTTAATTATTTTACTAAACCTTAATTTTTTATTTAATTATCAAATTAAAGTTTTATTTGTTTAATTTTCACTATATCTCTAATTTATTTTATTTTTCATGTGCCAACCCACCATTTTCACCCAAAATTTCTTAAAATCTTTGAAATTAATTTAGTTGACTTATTTTATTTATTTTAAATTTTTTGACAAAATTCGGGGGTATTACACTTAACCATATCTTCATGTGCTTTCCCCAAATTAGAGTAAAACCATAAATGAAATAAGTTGATGGCTTGTATCTGGCATTTGATTTTTTCAGGTTAGTTTCTGTTTTTAATGATTTTGACTTGTTTTACTAGGCTAAACTCAAGGGAAAGCACAGCAAAATTCTTGAGCTAATAGGCTAGCCTCAATGATTTCGACTTTAGCTCTTATTCTTAATTTATTTGTTTTAAATTAATCTAATTAAGTTTAAATTTTTTTTATGTAGATATATATTGAGTTGCTTTAACTATTACAGTTGCTCTTTAGCTCTCTTATTCTTATTTTTTTAAAAAAAAATCATTCTAATTAACTTCATTTATTTTTTGATATAGGTATATATATAAAGATTGGAACAATGGAGAACTTGAGTTTATATGCTTGGATTGTGTATCAAGATGAGACGTGATAATCCTTCAAAAAAATTTTTTGCTTATAGAGCTTTTTATTTTTGTTTATTAGAATTAATAACGATAAGTTATGTAAATAATAATTACACTTTTTGATGAATTATATATATGTTTGGCACTATAAAATTTTTTATTCTTAAATGATACGAATAATTCATGCATATATATATATATATATATATATATATATATATGTACTTTACTTTTGACTGAATAATGTGTGTCTAAAAAAAGAATAATTCATGTATAATGTGCGTCAATAGCTATATAATGTGAGAATAATTTCATAATAATGCGGTGACAAACGAATAATGCGCACATACAAATATATACGTAAAATATGTACCTTATTTATGACTGACTAATGCAAGTACAACAAACGAATAATTCATGTATAATGTGAGAATAATTTTAGAACAATGCAGGGACAAACGAATAATGTGGGCATATATATATATATATATATATATATATACATAAAATATGTACCTTATTTATGACTGCGTAATGCAAGTATAACAAATGAATAATTCATGTATAATGCGTCTGAATAGCGATATAATGTGAGAATAATTTTATAATAATGTGGGGAAAAACAAATAATGTACACATATACTTTCGTAAGATATATTGACCAACATAACAATTTTTATACGTGCATTATTCAATTGTTACCGCTATATATTTATACGGGCATTATTCGAATTTTATCCCTACATTATACCACATTTCGCTAGTGGTTATATATATAATTATTCACGCATTATTCGATCGTTATCACTAAATTTTTATACGGGCATTATTCATTCTTTATCCCTACATTATACAACATTTTATGGGTTATTTATACCATTATTCATCATTATTCTATCATTATTGCTAGAATTTTATACACATATTATTCAATATTTATTCTTACATTATACCACATTTCACATGTTATATATACCATATATATCATTCACGCAATATTCGATAGATATCCCTATACTTTTATACATGCATTATTTTAACGGTATACCTACATTATACTGCTATTCACGGGTTATACCATTATTCACGCATTATTTTATCGTTATTTGTACCACTTTATACGCACATTATTCGATCATTATGCCTACATTATACCGCCATTCACGGGCTATACCATTATTCATGCATTATTCTATCATTATCCCTACCACTTTATACACACATTATCTGATCATTATGCCTACATTATACCGCTATTCACGGGTTATATCACTATTCACACATTATATTATAATGTAATCCGTTTACAACGGTCGAATAAACGTTGTTATAGATGACTATAGACAACGTTCACGAATGAGTGTTGGAATAACTCACATTCTTTTAACAGCAGTCTACTAACGAACGTTGTAGAAGGTGGCATTCAACAACGAGCAACTACGATTGTTGTAATAACATAGAATAACGTTCGTCTACATGTTGTAATGGCCTTTTCAACAACATTCCCATGGTGAAAGGTGTTGTACACCTTTTACAAAAGTGATTTGACAAAAAACATTTTATGAACGTTGTTGTATGACTTCTTTTACAACGGTCGTTGATGCTCGTTGTCGAATTGATGTTGTTATATCATCAATTTCTTATAGTGAAGTGTGAGTCACTTGTAAAATAATACTGGCTCAATCTGCTTGTATGTTTAAGTCCACTGTCAAAGTAGTGGTTATGTCCAAAAATTGAAAGAATATAGGGACTGAAGTGTTATAAAATGAGACCAGGTTCATTTCAGGGATGAATTTAGCAGGTCTAAGACCTTCATTTAGTGAACCTTAAGGGCCCAAAATGACCCGAAATGAAATGATATGACATGTATCGATCAATTGGACAACAAATCAGAAAATCATTTCATTTGCTCAAAATTAGCGTTTCATTTGGCTAAGACCCTTCAGTGGATTCTAAATAAGGAAAGAAGATTTGCATAACCCTAGCCAAATAATTCATTTGAACCCAAAAATATATGAAAAGACCTCAATTCATAACTAATTATGAAATATGAATTTTTATTAAATTCATATAGACCCAAAAATGCATGGATAATGATCATGGGTGATCATGTGCACCATACCCTGCCCAAATTGCATGGGACGTCTCCACTATTTGAAAACCATGAAGAATGATTCTATGTGCCAAGCATATGATCATGTATGCCACACCTACCTTACTACATGGGATGTTTCACCTTGTCTAGAAACCATTAAGAAGGATATCATGTACATCATGCCCTACTTAGGCGAAAACAACTCATATATGTGTGTGCGTATGCACACATGTGAACAACCCAAATAGAAGTTTCCAAAGTTTGATTTATTCTCACAAGAGAAACCTAGCTGTCACAAACAAAGCAGAAACAAAAATCAAAAATGAAAAAGTTACCAAAACAAAAAGATGTTCTAATCTTGGCGCTACCTAAGGGAAAAACCATCATAGCCTTCATGCAAAAAAACCCTAGCCATCCCTTTATGAGCTGTGTGCAAAACCAGCCGCCACCACTGTGAGGAAACATGCCCAAACTATGGGCTAAGGAAACCCTAATCCAAGATGCCCAAGCCGTGCCCCCTTGTGCTTTGAAAATCTATATAAACCCCCCTAATGCACTCATTCTTCTTTGTTCAAAAACAAGAGCATAATAATTCCTCTTAGTTTTCTCTAGCACTCTTTTTGGCAAACCCTTCTCACTCTCTTGTGTTCTTGAGTGATTTTCAGTGAGAAGTTAGGATTTGAGATTACTTTTACATTCGTGAAATTGCTGGTTGTTCTTGAAGTGCATAGAAGAAAGGAACCTCTGCTAAATTTTGAGAAAACACTTCTTAAGGTGGATAAGATTTTCTACACTTCTACTTTGCTAGTTTGGGTTTTTAACATGTTCATGCATATTTTATTTTCAGTTTAGCATGTTTAGCTTCAAGTTTCAACATGTTTAATCATGATTTATGTTCAGTTCATCATGTATGCATGTTTTAAGTATTCATGATACCATGCCTTGCCTAGTTTTCATGCTTAGGTTTGATTTAAATTATGAAGCATGTTATGTATTGTTTCCAGGCTTTTTAAATGTTTTATTCTTAATTTTATTATTTTGATTTTAGATTCATGAATATGTGAGAATTAAGTTTACGACTTAGAATTTTATGAACCACATACTATCATCGTAATCTAAGTGATGTTATGGGTATTCTTTACATATACTTAGTGTATATGGGTCTCATCACTATGTGTGGATGGGCATAACTCAATGTACTTGGAACTTGGGCATGGGATCCTTATTCCAATAGAATATGACAAGATGATTTTTCTATCCATCCAAGAGTGGAGTATTTTGATAAGTACATCAAAGGATTAGCCTTTCTGTCTTAACGTCAACAATAACCAAAGATATTATCTGAATCACTTAATGTATGTAAGTGTTTGAATTTGGGTGTACTTTTTATTTGAATTAGTAATTTTACTATTTATGGAATGATCTACTATGCTATGTGTTCACTCCTTCCTCTCTTATTTTTCAAGAAATTGAATCATGAAGACTACTGAAATTAGATAGGGGTTTTAAATTTGGAAATTTGTATGTAGGGGCATGTTGCCCAAATTTTGATTGTTTAAATTAAGACTTATGCTAAATTTAGTTTTTAATTTCAGTTATGTACTCTTTTATTATTTGAAATTCAAGTATGTTCTTCTTTCTCTTATTGAACAAATAAATATCAGAACATTTTTTTATCTCCTTTGTAATAGTCTTATTAAATTAAAAGTAAATCGTTTAGGTTGTGTGCTCATTATGAATTAATAAGACATGGGATAATTGAAAAAGAATGTGATGCAAGTTGTGTACTTGTAAATGTAATATCGGCTTGACCTGCCTTGTGGTTAAGTCCAATTGAAAGTTTTGGGGGTTAGGGTGTTACACTTGAGCATACATTAGATTTCCTATAACTGATGCATAAGGAATCTTTTGCATATGTGTTGGTTGCACTACAAGTATTCGGTGTCGCAAGTAGTAATAACCGGTTGAGAACTAGATGTTGTCCTTTAGGAATCGATTAGAAACAATAATCTCAAAGCCTAATCTACTATTACTATCAATTTTATCAAGGCCATAGATTAAAGGTGATTGTCAAACAAAAATGAAATAAAAAACAACGGAAAGCTGGTTTGAAGACTATATTGATCAAGCTTCTAGAATAGTAAAGTCTCATGTGATCCTCTTTTAATTCTAGTCTTAACTATCTATCTTGTGTTTTGTATGTTATAACACTTACCATTAAGACTACCTCCCCGGTGATCTTAAGAACTTTTAGTCAAGTTCTAAATACCCTCTCCCAAGGTGCACCAGAAAATAACTAAAGAGGCAACGTTCTATTTTTCACATGCAACCTCCTATCAAAACTAGCTACCTCCATTGGTCCATCTTGTTTTATAACATGATTATCAAATCATTAAACCTCTCTCCCCAATTAGTAAAATAGTCTAAAACTTTCCTATCTATGGCAAGTAAATAGAGAGCATTAAGATCACAAGAAATAAATAGAACATCAACATAAATTAATTAAAAACTTGAATGGAATGCTCCAACCTGTCACTCAGGAGTTTAAGTTCAAAATCAAGGGTACACACACTTAAAATTACATCCTATAAAAGAGAATTTAGCTTAACATAATGTAAACAATACAAAAACTTAGATTATAAACAATGAAAATCATACTAGAGAGACTTGGATCTCTTCCTTTGCTCCTTGCTCCAGCCCTCTAGCTAAACCTGCTTGATCTCTAGAACTTCAGAGAATAATGATGGAATGTATGTACACTGGATGCTAAGTGATCCAAAGAATGGATGCTTAAACCTTTAGAACACTTCTCTATTTATAACCAAGGTTCCCAACTGCTCAACAGCCTATAACCTTTTTCAGTCGCAATACCGCAGTAGTTATTCGTAATAATTCGAGGGAGACACAAATCCACAAATCAAGGGACATATCAAATCTTGTTTTATTATGCATTACCACGGTCATTGTAATACTCTAAAATATTGTAGGAAATGAAATAATAATAAATGAAGATCAATTGGTTCCTCACAATTATATGAAAATTTTGTGCAATTTTAATGTATAGGAAATGAAAGAGAAATAGAAATACCAAAAAAAATTAGAAACAAAGAAAAAATAGAAAATAGAAATTTAGGAGTAAATGATGTGTGATCCAATTTAGGCAACACAGAAAATAGAAAGTTGAATGAGAATTTTCATGTAAGAAACACAAAATAGAGAAACCACGGTCTTGCGAACCAAAACCGTAATCCCCTCATGGAGGACTATGGTCCTACATCTTGTGAACGTCATGAGGACCGAGGTCGTTTGTGCGGTCCTACAGCAAGTTTCCAAATCCTTGTTATGTAAAGAGAAATTAGAAAGTGTGCACACTCAAAACCCCAATCTCTACACTTGGTGCAGCAGCTCAGGGAAAAAAATAGAAAGTTTCCTACGCTCAATGTTCCAAAACTGCTAATTCTCAACCCTTGTAACTCTATATAAAAGACCCTTGTGCTCACATTTTCTTCATCCCAGCAAGAACTGTTATGTCCTTCCTACTTTCTCTTTCTCCCCCTCTGCCTCTCTCTTGGCATTCTTTCTCTCTTCTAGGGCTATTCTAAAATAGTAATTTCGATAGAAGTAACAAAGTGCTGCAGAAATTTTATAGCAATTGGGGTTGAAGTAATGGAGTGTTGTTGAAATTTTGCGGTAGCAGTTGGAAAGTTTTGAAAGGTATTCAATTGAGGCTTCAAAAGAATGAAAATACTGAGGTGGAAGTGACTTTTGAGTTTTATTATATTATTTTGATTTCAATAAGATAGTCATGCTTGAATATACATGATTTATCATTATTGATTATGTATGCCATGAATAGACCTCGCATGTTTAGGTTTGCATATATGTTATGTGCTATTATGATGCTTATTATGCTCACCTGCTAAATTTAATTATGTAAGTCTATTATTTTAGTTTTCTTATACTTAATGAAAGATTAAATGAGATTATAACTACATGTAATGCCCTGAAAAATTTGTACGAATGAAATAAATAGAAATTAAAGTATAAAACTATAGAATAAAGAAAAATAGAAAATAAGAAATTTTATTAGCAAGTTTAGTTAATAAATTAAATTATAGTGTACCAAATATTATCAAGAACATCTAATTACGTTCTAATTAGCTAGTTCTGTGCACCATTAAGAAATAAAAACATTAACAAAATAATTGGAAAATAGAGATGTAGAAAAATATAGAAATATATGTATAAAGATACATTTATTAAAAGTTTCTCTTAATTATATAAATACAACGAATATGTATATATATATATATATATATATATGTATGTATGTATGTATGTATGTATGTATGTATGTATGTATGTATGTATGTATGTATGTATGTATGTATATATTCATGATTTGGGTTGCAACGATTAGCATGTTACCTCTTGATATCAATGTGCTATAGTGAATAAAAGTAATTGAAAACTTTTGATATATATAACTTGATAGAAAACCGTGATCCTTGATCTGTGATATATATATATAAAGTTGCTATGTGTGCACACCAATTAGCCTCCCTTTTGCTCATGAAACTCTACATAAACCCCCCACCCCCCCTAATGCTTTCATTCTTCCCTGTCCTAAAGCAAGAGCATACTAGTCCCTCTTATCTTTCTTTGGCCCTCTTCTTGGTAACCCCCTTAATTCTTGAGTAATCTTGAGCTATTTTTGAGTGTTTTGGTGTTCAATTGAGTGTTTTTGAGCATTCTTTGAGTGCTAGAAGTTGGAAAGAAGGGAAAACTCTACCAGATTTCAACCAAGTTAGGAATTGAGGTGGAAGTAATTCCTAAAATCCCATCTTACTACTTTAGTATAATATCATGTTTATGTATGCTTGATTTTAGTTTAGTATGCACATTTAGGTATAAAAAACATGATATAAATTTCAAATTTGCATGTATGTTATGTTAGTTGATCATTAAACCATGCTATGTTTATTTTAAAGTATGATACATGCTATGTGCTTATTTTCATGCTTTGAATGTTATGTGTTAAAAATGCTGAATTTATGTTATTTATAATTCATGAGTATGAGATTAAATAAAAGATTCTAAGATTAAGAACCACGTATTGTTACAGTGAACATGAGGGTCATTGTAGGTGTTCTTTACTTGTGATTAGTTCACATGGTTCAAGTCCAAAATAATTAGAATATGAGTGAGACCCTAAGTCCAATGAATATGGAAAAAGAAATGTCTTTTCATTCCAAGGTGGTATTTTGATAAGAAAATCAAGGGCTTTGAAATGCTTTCAGTCTAATCAACAACTCAAAACAAAATAATGTTTGAAACGCTTAATGTTTTACAAGTGGTTGAATTTGAAAGTGTTGTTGGCCTAAATTAGTAATTTGGTTGTTTAAAAAATATCCACTAGGTTATGCCTCACCCTTCCTCTTTTATTTTTCAAGGATTTGAACAACATGAAAACTTTGATAGTAGGTAGGTTCAAATTTTAGAAAGTTTTTATATTTGAACGTAAGGGCATGTAACCCAAATTTTGAATATCTATAATGTAAGACTTCCATCAAATTTAATTTCTTTTATCAATTTTGAGTTATGTACTCTCTTTAAATTAATAAAGATTTGGAAAGTTTTCTCTTATCTCTTGTATAATTGCCTTATTAAACTTTATGTATAAATTTTGGGTTAAGTACTCTTGAATCTCAACGAGGCATGGGATAAAAAGAATAAGAAGTCGAGTTGTGTACTTTTAATATAATACCGGCCGAACCCGCCTTGTAGTTAAGTCCAATTGAAAGTCTCAGGGATCTGGATGTTACAACGGTTGTTTCAGAGCCTAGGCATTAGTTGCTAGATAAGAATGTAACAACCCAGGTCCAGCGTGACGATATTGTCTCCACCTTAGCCACCACTGACTGGGTGCAGGGTTTTATTTTTGGCATGACTCGAACCTAAGTCTCTCAAAAGTGCTCGGCACTAGTAAGGCTCACAATTGTTCATTTAACTCAGGCATTGCTTTAGTGTCAGATCAATGTGGAGTATTACAATCCACTCCCCTTAGAGAAGTTTTGTTCTCAAGACTCACATCTATATCACATCTAGAGCGGCTCTAATACAATTTTTAACAATCTGGGCCTACTATGTGATGATATTATCCCCACCTTAGCCACCATTGACTAGGTTCAGGGTTTTGTTCTTGGCAAGACTCGAACATGAGTCTCCCAAAAGCACTCGGCACAATGAGATACCCTCGAATGCACATTTAGCTCAAGCATCACTCTGGAGTCGGACCAATATGGGATATTACAATCCACCCCCTTGGGAGCAATCTCATCCTTGAGATTCATACTTCCAATACACACAGAGCGGCTCTGATGCCATTTGTAACAACCCAGGCCCACCGTGACGATATTTGTCCCCACCTTAGCCACCATTGACTAGGTGCAGCATTTTGTTCTAGGAGAAACTTGAACTTGAGTCTCCCAAAAGCGTTCGGCACTAGTAAGGCTCGCAATTGCTCATTTAACCCAGTCATTGCTCTAGTGTCGGACCGATGTGAGATGTTTCAAAGAATTAGAAAGTCAAGCGTAGACATTAGTTGTTGGGCTAGAATTAGAAAGTTTAATTTCATACCAATGGTGATATTAGATTTTGAAAGTATTAACTCAATTAAGTTTTGACCTGTGTTTTGAGTTAAAATTAGAATGCCCTACCTTCTATTTTTGAAATTGAAAACTATTTTAGAAAGTGTTTTCAAAAAGGAAATATGTGTTGTGAAATGTTTTGATTGGATACAAAGACTGCAAGTTGAGCTGGTAGTGGGTAAGTTTTGTCCTAAGTAAAGCTAAACATTGAAAGAGAGGTGGGTTATCTCGCCTAAGAAAGTGTGGTCGCTAAGCAGACTTCGGTCTCACCACACTATCTATAATTTGTCCCAACAACTTGTACGAGTGGTCTGAGTTGAAGATCACCCTTACTTTCTATAAAAGAAAATTAGTAGGTAGAAAATTGGGGCAAGAAACTGACTAGAAGTCAAAAAAGATGTCAAAGATGGGTCTTGACTATACATAGGTTGTGAGTCGACCTGATTAAAACTCTAGGTTTAAGGGAGTGACCTTGGGTAAAAACATGGGTGGAACAGTGGATCAAACACATAAAACTTTAGGACATAGGTTAGAAACTGAAAATGTGTGACAACATAATTATTGTTTGGTTAGGACACAAGATCAAAAAGATTCTATATATCTACTTCATATGTAGTATGGGATGCATAGGAATTTGGGGGTATGGAGGAAGCCCTGACTTAGATAATGATGGACCATGTTTGATAAATGATTTGTAACTTTGGAAAAACTTGTTTCTCTAGGCTTGGCTGGTATGGGATGATCAGGTATAGTGGGCTTGGGAAACCTTAGTTATCAAGACATTTGAAAAATTGTTTGGGTGTGACAATTTTTTAAGTGGAAGTCTAAGTAGAAGGGCTAGAGTGGTATGAGACACTTGAACCTAAAAACTTAGATAGAAGCCTAAAATCTTGCTATGTTAGCGTAAACTTGTATGATTGTATGATTGTTTGAAAAGCATGCTTGATTTGTTTATATGTATGTCACTTGAAACCAAATCCTATACCCAAAAACAAAAAGAGCCCACAAGCATAAATTGTTAGGCCACTAAACAAACCGCAAACCTAGAAACATGAATCTAAAGTCATGATAGTATAACAATTGATGCGGCAATCTACTTGATTTGTAGGCAATGGCTGGAGCAAGAAGATATACTACCTGATCCACCATTTCTAACAAAACAGAATAGAGAAAACAAGAGATACCAGCTAGCATGGAAGATCGGATGGAAACCTTGATTGCGAGAATCACTTAGAGGTTCATGGACCAGATCATGAGGGTCTTACCTCAAGCAATTCCTCAAGCAGCACCACAACCACATGTACTTAAACCTGTGCAACAACCAGCACCAGCTCTAGGCTCCAGAACTTCAGAGGACTCAAGAGGATCTAGATGATGAGAAGCAGAGAAAGATGTTGATGGAGCTATAGAAGCTCCACTCTTCTCAATTTGATGGTACTGCTGATTGCATTGCAGCCAATCGATGGTATCAAGAGATGGAGGAACATCTCAATATACTGAAGGTAACAAGTTCACAAAGGGTGGCATTAGCCACACATCATTTTAAGGGACCAACCAGAAGTTGGTGGCATATGATGAGGATGGACCTTAACACAGATGTTAAGGCTATGAGCTAGGAAGATTTCAAGGAGATCTTTTATAATGTAACACCTCGCCTCCCAAGTCCCATCTTCCACGTCATCTGACGGTTCAATTCTCTTTGATCAAAAATTTTGGAATGCCTGGGAGATGGGCCCGTGCTATATTTTCTTCTTCTTAGACCCAAATGCATTAGGGTTCCTATGTACATTAGTCTATGTACAAAATGACATCATAGTAACAAAGATTCTTCATTTGTTCATTCAACAATTCTAAGTACAATATTCCATTACAGCGAAAAGTAAATTCAAAGTTGAAAATACATGATTCCACTTGGGCCGATGTGCCCTACAATAAAATAAATAAAACTTTCTATGGAAAAATCTCTTCACAGGCTGCTTAATTTCTTGTTGTGAAAAATAAGGGGGTGAGCTACACAGCCCAGTGAATCATTCCATCTATTTAATTTATTATTCGAACCAGACAATGCAAGTAGATTAAACACTTTCAGAGATTAATTCGATTCAACCAATATATTAATTCAGTCGTAATTTAGACTGAACGGGAATACCCTCTGTGCTCCAGATCTAGCGAGAGAGATCAATTCTAAAGCTCAAACCCATTTCCAGTGGGTCCATTTTTTAAACCCATTCCATGCTGGTGTCAATATTGACAGCCAGTTCCAATTCTACATGGAACATAGAAAGTCCCCCGCACCGATACGTGGTTGAAATTTCATTTAATCTGACTTTTGTGTGCAAGAGCATGGTAGATAAATATTTCAACAGAAATTGAACATACTACAATATAACATAATAAATCAACAAAAGCACAGATGTTCGATTTTTGATGTAGAAGATCGTGCGAGACACAACTACAGAGCATACTCTCTCAACCAGGAAAATGACTTTCGATTCCTGATGTAGAAGATCGTACAAGACGCAACTACAGAGCATACTCTCTTGGTCATGCAACATGATGAATGAAAAACTTAAATGCAAAGAACAAAAATAAAAACATAAAAGAATCAAACTAACCAAACAAGCAAGCATCATCTAAATCAAAATAATAAATTAAAAAAAAGGAAAGAAACTCACCTCGAGATCGCTTCCTAAATTATTTGTAGCACTTCGTGGCTAC
>JAJIYU010016594.1:0-12074 GCA_030144865.1 Tinospora cordifolia | reverse complement strand
TTTTATAATTTATATATCATTAATTAATTAAATGTAAAATATAAATAAATAAAATTATAAAAAAGTATTAAACAAATTTTTAGGAATATATATATATATATATATATATATTGGGTAAAGGACCAATGAATAAATAAATAATTCTTCAGGGATCTTTAAATAATTATTTTAAGGACCGCCTAGGCGCCGCCTAGTCCTCGCCTAGGCCCTGCCTCGCCTTATGGAGGCTTACTGTCTTAAACCGCCTTACCGCCTTGACAACATTGAACTAAACATATTCATGAAATGTTTCATGGTTTGCATCTAGTCATGTACTAAGCTTGGGGTTCAGAGAGGCTTTCAGAATATTGTAGGACTGTGATTAAATACACAATCATACAGGAAGTAGAAAGCCAAATGAAGTGGCAAAGAAGATTCAGAGCCAAGAGATAACATAGTGAAAATTTTAGGTATTTGGCATTTGTTATTCATTAAGATTATGGACATATATGTAAGGGGATAAATCAAACAGTTGAAGTAGGATTGGTTAAATGGAGGTTTGCTTCTTGTCTATACCATGATTGACTTATCCTATTGAATTTGAAAGGAAAATTTACAAAAACCACTATTAGGCTGCATCCTGAATGGAACAAGGTATTGGACAATTAGGAAACAACTTGTAAATTTGGTGTTGCAAGAATTATAGGATGAAGCGTCAACATAATTCTCCAAATTTAATCAAAATTTTTTTAAAATAAAATTATGTAAGTTTTTTTTTCAAATTTTTTTAAATTTTTTTCATGATGCACTATGATAAGAGTCAGAGTTTGTGAATAGTCTCAAGTTAGTTTGTCCCTATTATAAAATACTCTACTATTTTAGTAAATTTAATAATGTAATGTGATAAGAGTTGGAGTTGGTAATTTTTCTTTCAAATGACCTCTTTTTTTTTTAATTTTATTTTTAAAAAGGAAAGAAAAAAGAGAAAAAAAAGGAGCTCAAGTATCATGTATGCTTCCAAAATAAAGAGCATTGAGTAGAAGAAGGGAAGCACCTATACCTAATAGGATTAAGTGAATACCTAAAATTGTGTTCATTTTATTTTTATCTTTCCATACATAACCGAAAAATGGTATTTGCCATTCTCAACAATTTACTATTTCTAGTAAATTATAATTTTAGGAATGTTTAATTTCAAGTATACTTCGTGAAAGAAGTCTAACGTTGGTTTTGTTTTTTTGTTATGTAACATACGTGTAGCAATGTCTTTCTTTCTAGATATGTTTTATTATGTTTCTAGTTTGAGAAAAGTTATTATTCTAAGTATTCTAGTCGATTTTGAAGTATTGTTGTGGGTATTACCTTTTCTAGTTTCATTTCATGTGGTATTGGAACAAAGATCAATAGAATTTGAGATTTTTGACTTATTTTATTTTATTTTATTTTGGTATTCATGTGAATAAAGTTAGAGAAAGTGTGTTTATTGGGCAAAAGGGTCAAATCAACCTCTATAGTATAGGCCTTGAAATAGATCAGCTTCTAATAATCTGTTTGTACCATTTTAGCCATTGAACCCACATTTCCAGCCCGTTCAGGCCCTCTCGTAATGTTGCCATCACGTTGCTGTTTAAAATGTTAATGTGGCAGCCATCTCATTGCAGACGTGGACAAACAGAGTTTCACATGGATTATGAGAAATTTGATGTGGCAACTATGTGGATTAATGGTAAATGGCCTGCATTCTGCCACTTTTCTTCCTCTTCAATGGTGGGCACATTTACCTTGATGGTTGCTTCATGTGTGTGGAGGAGTACACGTTCTTTGATGAAATCAAAGGGCTTGGGGGGCTAAATCTGTGTCGGAACACAAGAAGAAAAGGAAGGTAGCAATGGAGGTAGTTGCTGTAATACTTGCTAATGGAGGGAATGCAAGAGCAAAGGCTTTGGTTTCTGGTGGTCAAAAAATGAATATGCTTGTGTTAACAAATTTCTGGAGAACTTTGAATACGAGTTCTTGCAAAGCTTGCTTGGCGGATGCATCAAAATATATTCAATATTGCTTGCCGTGGGAGGAGGAGTAAGAGGAAGTATAAAATCTGGTGAGGACGGGGAGCAAGAAGTAGATATTTGTTGCTGGTGAGATTGCAGCAAGATCCACCAGTTGGAATCAACGGAGCTCCGCAAGACAACAACAATATGCTCTGAAACACTATGATTTTTGGGTAATTTCTTTCAGTTTATTGATTGTTTTTCGCTTTTGTTTTGTTTTTGTTTTGTTTTGTTTTTTATTTTTTCTATCTAGACATGAAGATACTCAATGGGATGGAAGTGAATTTGTTCTATTAATCTTTAAAAAAAAAAATCCCTAAAACTCCCAAAAAAAAAGAAGAATTAATAAATTTGAAAAGAAAGAGAAGTAGAATTTTAGGGGTTGAAATGACCCAACAATAAGCCATGTTTGCATCTACTTATCCATGGCATCATTATATGTTAACGTAGGCTATGAATTGACTGCCATACGAGTAGATTAAATGAGAGCATGATGATAACGTTAAGTATGGATTAGAAAAGTCTGAAAAATCGAGTTCAAGGGTTGAAATGGTCCAAACCCAACTTTAGGGGCTGATCTATTTTAGGGCCTATACTATAAGGGCTAAAATGACTTGTTTTTCGTGTTTTTTGTGTTTCATCTTCATGCATTGCATTAGTTGGTATTAGAGTCATGTTCATTAATCTACCATGCCTCATGGAAGTGACAACAATAAGCCCAACTCAAAGAAGTGAACAGATTTGACGATTTCACTTTGTTAGTTTTAGAGCCACGTTAGTGCATGCCACATAGTGATGACTAATCGAAATTAAGTATGACAAACTAAATCAAAGCAAGGTAAAGAATATGAGGCAGAGAATTGTTTATGCAGTTCAGCCAATGTCTACGTTTGTAGGGCCTTGCACAGATAAAGAATTCTATTTTGAACAAACCATACGAGTATTGCAACTGGACTAGCATGATAATCAAAACACCGATGCCACACTTTGCAACCTAATGATTCGTGGAAGCAAAAAAAGTACCGTACAACTTTGCAAACTGAGACAATCACATTCGTCTCTAAGATTGACAATAGACTTTCATAATCTTGATCGACCTTCAGTGACCATTCAAAGTGTGCCATGCTGCATCAGAACAATTACTCCTCACTCTTTACAAGATCACTCACAAAAACTTAATGAAAATAATAAACATTCAAGTTTGAATACAAGGGACTCTAAATAGTAGATTGACAAATCTTCACGTCCTTGAGTGATAATTAAAACACTAGAGCTCCTTTATATTTATAAGCACACGTGCTTAAGACGTTCTATATAAATTGGATTTTTATTGGCTAACTGTTAGATGACTGTGTGACACAGTATCACGTAGAAGAAGTTGTGCAAATCTTTGATGTTTCTAAGCGTGGTTGGATTCTTCTAGAAACCTTCCTTTTCTTTTGGGTTGACAAACTGTATGAATGGGATAAAGAAGAATCTATTGTATTAAAAATAAACATGTCAATCAGATTCAGAAAGGAAAGATTTTCCAAGGAGGATAAAAAAAAGAGATTTTGCATAGGAAATCTAATAGAATAGTTCCCTCTTACAATGATTTCCTTTTTATTTGTGAATTCTAAGAAAAAGAATATCTTGTATATATTTAGTAACAATTTGGATTACTAAAATGTAGATTTAAAATTTTTTTCTTAAATTTGAAGTTTGCCTAGGAAATTAGAATCTTTATTTAATTAGAAACTTCTATCTTTTTCAAGCATGTAGTGAATATATAAAATATTATTAAGTTGTTTTCAAAATAAATTAGTTCTTTCCAAAACACGTAGATGTGTAATCTGTATAGCATTCAGCATGCATGGTTAGCATTAAACATGCCAGCTCAAAGTGCAATGTCGTGGTGATTTGGTATTTTCCAACACACTGCTTGAGCAACAAATTGCTCAATTGAGGCATCATTTTGCTGCGTTCATGCAAGTGGACATGGTGGCTATAAATGGATGGGATTTAGGGATCAAGTTTAATATGTTGGGAGATCTAATCTTTTCTAGATGAAGAAATTGGAAGTTCTTAATAACCCTTTTATTCATCCTTTGCTTTTTGATGAATATGCTGATGAAACTGCAGAAAGAGATGATATTGAAACCACAATGGATGATAAAATTGAGAATAATAGTGGAAATTATTTAGATGTGAAGGAATCCCTAGAGACTGATATTGGCCCATTCTTTTTAGGTTGACATCTTTGCTTAACACCTTGCTCTCATATGATAATTGACTATGACATATCATGATCATCCTGTCAACTTGCACTATTGATAGTAAAATCAACGAGATTTTGATTGATTCGATTAGATGCAAGAACATTATTTCTAAAAGGTAGTATTGCAAATTTTGTGATTAGTGAAAAAGAAACATCCAAAGTCATATAAGCTAGTGTGGTTGAAAGCACAAGTACGCAGGATTTTTTGTGAAGGGATATTAAAACATTTAATAATTTTAATAATTGCAAGGGTGGAAAGGTCATTGAAAGTGTAGTTGTGAGTGTCCATTGTAGTTTTTAAGACTTTGTTCTTGCCTAAAGTGATGGTGCAACCAAATTGAGGGCAAGTTTTTCTAAAAATAGGGAGAATCATTCAATGTGATAAGAGTTGCAATTTATGCAAACACTCAAATTAATTTTTTCCTAGTATTGTCAAGGTGCGCTTAAATGACCCCTCCCTTGGGCTTTAGAGGTGTTTGTAATTTTACTATTTTGGTATAGAAGTGTTTAAATCAAACGTTTTTCAGTGCCCTCTAGATACTTATTTTATGGTCCATGTTAGATCTGCCCAATTTTCGCCTAGACCTTCCTCCCTTTTCATAGGCTTACTGCTTTGCCTTTTTTATGTTGACAACATTGTTTTTTTGTTTTTGCTTTTGTTTTTGTTTTTTTTTAATTTTTCCAATTTTGCTCTTTTGGTAAATTTATTATTTTAGGAAAGTTTTATTTCGTGTATAACTTGATAAGGAAGAATTTGATTCTGATTTGGTTTGTAATGTGACTTAGTGAGGGGAACAAACTTATTCTACTATTTCAAGTGACAATCATTTTCACATTCCAAGAGCTTTTACAAGGTTAATGGGGCTGTTGAAGACAATCAACATGTTCAAAACTTGATTTTAGAACCAAAGCTTTGATAGTATGTGATAAGAACCTGCAAGAAATAGATCCTACAAACCCACAATTGAAAAGACATTCTAACGCTAGGAAAGTTGAAATTGGATTTGGTTGTTCCACTTGAACCCTTGAATATAGAGAAGCAAAGATTTGAGCCATTAAAAATGCCACCAGGTTGACTAATCCATCATGAGTTTACGTAGTTCAATAAACAATATAAGAAAAAACTACGCTCTAATTGGGAAATTCAGATAAAACTCACTTGGTTGAGTAAATATCTTGATAGAATCCATTGATATCTTTTCTCTGTTGTCTAGAGGAAGTCTTTAAATATGATTATGGAAGGTAAGTCCTCATAAATTGAAAAGACTTACATTAAATAAGACTTAATACAAAATAGAACTAAAACTTTAACAGTTAATATAAACTAATTAAACTAATTAACACTTATATAAAACTTTAACTTCTATGAAACTCAAAAGTCTGTAACTAAAAGGACTTGATGAAACTTAACACAAAACAAAACTCCTAAAAATATGAATAATCCTACAGGATTTATGAAAATATTTGAAATAATGATATCTGAAGGATCTAAAAGAGTTTGATTATACATTGCATTAGTACTCATACTCATTTAACCATTACGTATAAACATTTCATTATTATATATACACATTTGATATATCATTATTATAAATTAGTATTTAGTACCATATGAGCATTCTTACAAATTGTGTATGCACTTCATTCATTTTATACATTTATCATTAAAGCTTTTGAAGAGTTTATTGAGATATATTTTGAAAAAGAAAATTTGAGATAAAAGATTTGCAAAATAAAGTTATTTTTAGAATCATTTGAGTGAATCTCTTATCCATTTCTTAAATGGATTACAAATTTTATTGAGAAACTCATTTGGACAAGATATACAAGTATTTTAAGATTACCAAAAGTGAATAAAGATGATTTTCATTTTCATTAAAACAATGAAGTGCTAGTTGGTTTTGAAGATCATGTTTGTTGAATAAAAAAAATAATATGTTGTTGACATGCAGCGAGTATAATTCTACACCAAATTAAGATGATGAGAGTATCTATTGTGTTATCTTAAAGAAAGTAAGCAACACAAATTTATCTTTTTTAAGAAAGAGAGAAAAATGGTTGAATATCTAAGTACTTAATACTTGTCATATTCCTATCTATGCTTGCTCAAGCATAATTTTATTCACGATGAACTCAATATTCAAAAAAATCGTTCAAGTAATATTGGACATATCTATTTACTAAGGTGTTACCTACTGCAATTTGGTTCTTGGTATTTAAATACATTGTCTTAAAGATCTTCAGTGATATGGCAAATAGGAGTTTACCATTGTACTTTTTTTCATTAACCAAAGGTTTTGTCCCATTAAAATTTTCTTTGTTAAGGTTTTTAATGGGGCAGTGCTTTATTTGCATGTAAAAATATCATATTATTTTTTTATTAGTATTTTTCCATTGAGTTTTTTTTTTCTTCTACTGGTAACGTTTGAATAAGACATATTCCTTGCAAAGATGGAAATCTAAGGGAGAGTGTTATAAATATTCTAATAAATGTCGATGTTTATGTGTATTTTCTTATGCTATGAGAGATATGCATTAAAAATGTTCATGTACCACAATATTTTATGTCATAATTACGTGGATTGTTCTACATACATTTATTCATAACGTATCTTCTATCTTAAAAATAGATGCCTTTTTTTCTTTTTTAAAAATTTTTTGTAAAGATCATCTAAAGCAATAGAAAATCTCTTCTCTGTTTCTGTATTTCTTCCTTCAAGCATTTTTTTCTTCTCTTTTCTTTGTTGTTTCTCTTTATTGATTCTTTTATTCTATAATAGATTTAGAATTATTGAATATAGATGTACAAAACCAATGAGATATTTACAAGAGAAATAAAAATAGAAGGAGAGTAGTAAAAATATTCTAGAACCAATTATAGAATCTATAACTATAGAAAAATATTTTGAAAAAAGAGAAACATATTCCTCAAAAATTAGAACTTAAAGAAGTACATAGAATTTTTAGATCAAAGACTAAGTAGAAAGATGGGAAAAAACAAAAGTCGCAAGATTTATTAGTATTAATTCTTCATAAAATAAATCCAAAAGGTTGAAAAAAAACCAATGTAAACATTGTTAAGGAAATTTAATTAAAAAAAATCAATGAGGATCTGTCTAACATAGTTGATCCAAAACATAAGCTTTTATATTAGGAGGTATAGTTGGATTTCATGAAATATATATTGGATGGAGATGACATTTAGAAGAATATAACCAAGATGAAATGAATTTGATGCAAAGATAAGAGTGCTTAACTGTAATATTTGACTGAGTAAGTTAATACTCGGAATAGGTCATAATAAACAAGATGAATTACTAACACCAATAAAGACTTAGAATTTTTGAACAATTAAAAATCTATGATTTCTAATATTTTGATGAATAATACCTTTTACAATTATTGGTGTCAAATAGATGATCCTTTTGGTAAAGAACTAATTATGAAATTTGTTACTAAACTTTCAATAGCCTTGGGAGAAAAACTCTATAAATAAATGGTAAAATAGTTTAGTGGAAATACAGATGAAGACTATGTATGTACTTCAACCCCATCAATAAAATTAATTTGCACGAAAGTTACAAAATATTGTATAAATGGAAAAGTTAAAAAAAACAAACGAAGACTAGCTTCAATAGAATGGTTCTTGTGGAAATATGGATGATGTGGATCATCCAGAATGTTCTAAATGAAGTTGGAAGCTTGATTAGTAGCCAATACTGTGCACAAACTTGTGTTGTGAATGCTTAAGATCACCTCTTCACTTACCTATTTCAACTTGGTGAGGATCCTTTTGTCTTTTGTTATTCATTGCAAGTTGCCTTTATATCTACTGGATATAAAGAATGAGCCTCCTTATATTATTATATCTACATGACAATATCTATGTGGTACTAGAAGGTTTTGTTATTGAACTAGAGAATTCAAATGTAGTCAACAAAATGCCATTTATGGTTTGAAACACTATTTATATTTTGGTACAAGAAGTTTCATTCTGGTTCCTAACCATGGTTTCTAATGTTCTCATCATTATGTTTGTTTGTTTTGCCAACTTCATTTAGTTTGTGTCTGTGATTTGAGGGTCATAAGAAATTCCGTAGCTAATACTCCTGAATTTTTCTGTGAGGCTTCTCACTTCAGCAATCTAGTGGTTAGGACTGATATAGTTTGTTCACTTTTTCTCTCGCTTGCTATACCTTCACGCATCCTCATTGTGTTCCTTCAATCTAGTGCAATCCTAGTTCCAGTTGATCTGGCAGAAATATAATAGCAGGAAAGAGGCCTAATGACAAAAGGTAAGGCAAAGATTGCATATGAAAAGGTGAGGAATCAAGTTACAATATAAAAGCCATTTCCATCGTAAGCTTGGATGCTCCATTATTTACCAATCACATGTAGGTGGTCCCATTTTGGACTGCTATGAGGACGTATGGTTAGTCAACTTAGAATCCTTTTACCAAGTTATAAGCCTATACAAATGGAGGTGCTTTTCCTTTCTAGTAATTCTAATCTCAACCCTATGTTCTTGGATTTGATTCTGTTTGGAGGAAACAAAATTTAGGTTAAGATGACAAAGGATTTCAAGAATCTGAGAAGATTGTAGGGTTTATGTACTGATGTACGAAAGAAGATATATGAGATACACTTGCTAGATATTCGAGCAATCTGTAACTCTTGTTATCACTTTTAACCCTGTGAATGAATGCCCCAGAGTACAATCTCTCCTACTTATAGTACAAACACAAAGCCCTCACTGTCATATATGGTACAACATGCACTCTACTAATCAATACAGCTATCACTTGTTAATTCCCATCTTTTACATCAATAATCCATATCAATAATCCTTTTATCTTTCTCCACCTCTGCAATTCCAGATTGCTTATGACATTCTTTTGAACTCTAAGAATTTAGGATTAAGGACATGTTGGGTAAGCCATTCCAACTGTTTCTCCTGGAGAGAGAAATGGTGCTTCAAATTTGTGCTTAATCATCACCCGCTTTAAGAGTAAAAGAGCCAAGAAAACAGAATGTAGAATGCATTGATTTGCAGCTCTTTCTGATAATTGGAGCTTTGTAGGCTTATGATTTTGCAATACATCTGAAGGAAGATGAATCAAGAAGGGTTGCTAATAGAGTTAAACGACTTAGTTTAGTATTTATAAGAACTATTTAGAGATGAGTAAGAAAGGAATATCTTATAGATAAGAACAGGAAAACAGTTTTAAGCAACACGTTATTGTCAGAATGGAGTAGCATAGAACAGAATAGAGATTATATTTGATCCCGGAAAATACCAGCTTGTGGTTAAGCTCTTGCCAGCTGTGGAAGAGCATCATGAAGCAAGATCTGTTGTCCATGATCAAAACTACATTTTGGGGAAAGTCATGACACTGATTATTGATTACTTCAGCCATTTTTCTATGTAAGCGAAGAAGGATTTGTTCGAAAAGGAGATTTTTGGAGAGTCGGATTCTTCTGAAAAAACACTCTTAAATCTTGTGTTGTCTTGTAGATTGTAAAATGGAACCCCAATTTCCTTAGAAAGGCTATGTTTTTTATTGACCGTTGCAACTCAGGATTGTTCTTTTTCTCTAGTCATTTTTCTGTATCTTTCAAAAAAAAATTTTGGCCTTATGAATATTAATTGTAGATGTCTTCATTGTTCCCATTCTATTAAGGATGTGAAGACTGTAACACACAATAAATGAGTTTCAAACATGTCAAAGTGTATGAAAATAATTTAATTGTTGTAAGCATGGTTGCTGTATGAAATTTGCAATTAAAACCATTATGTCAACATTCCTTTAATAGCTTGTTTGGTGCATAGTTAAGTAATTTTAGTGTTAGTTTCATGCTTGCTTGTCAATTAGTATAGGATAAAAACCAATGTCATTCTGATTTTTATGCCATTGTTTTTGTGGTGGAATAAATGAATAATGTCCAAAATGAGAAGATTATTTTTATCCATTGTAATGGTATTGCATTTCTAAAATTTTTATTCTTTAATTGTTTAATTTAATTTTTTAATTATATCTTATCTAATCTAATTTAAGCATATAAAATACTTGTTTTTTTTTTTTTTACTCTGGACGCGAAATGAACCCAATAATATTGAAGTTGCAATGAACCCTAATAACTGAAAACTCAGGATGTTCATGATGTCAAATATGTTTTACAATTTCTTGGAAAGATGTTTGAATTTTCCTGTTCTGAGAAAATCTTTTGTGCTCATAAAATAATTTAAATTCAACAGCATACACGGCAGATGCAATGTGTTCTCTTATCAGTTGTCATGAGATCTCTTTTTCTCGCTTGATAATTGCATGTTATGAAGAAATTTGACAATTATAAGGAAGGCAACACTGCATATCCTGAGTTTTTAGTTAGCAAAATGCCAAGGTTGTGATGATTATGTGGTCAACATGCTTTATCTAACCGACAATAGTAATGACTAATGACTAATGAATGGCCAAGTTTCTAAAGTCGGATGAAATGACTGTAGGGCTTAGAAAAAAATCAGCTCATTGGTGTGACATATTGTTTAGAATATTAATGGCCTTAATTTTTTTTTTTTCATTTGAGAAAAAAAATTCGATTCTTATATGGAATTTGTTACATTTATTATTATTGTTATTATTATTTTTTTTGTAGCTTGTCAATTTTTAATAATAAAATGGGTCTTCTATGGAGTAGGATTCTAACAATTAAGTCTTTGTTTGAAATGAAATTAAGATATTGACGCTAGTTATGTGAGATGAATTTTACAAAATATTGCAAATGACTTTAGCGTGTCGAACTTATGATAGTACTTAATTATTATTATTTGGACTTCGTTTTAGTTATTGAGGTGAAAGATTGGTTAAATACATCTAAAGGTAATGAAAAAAATCCAACAATGCATGGACTCAGACAACAACCTATTAATGGATTATTGATGAAGGCGTAAGCAAGAAGAGCAAGAAGGGAAAGAAAAAAAAAAAAAAAGATACCGAAGGCGTAAGTTGAGTTCAGATGTGCATGAATGGTCAAAACCGCGTTCAACTTTCTAAAGCTGAGGAAGGATTCTATTGAGAGTCATGTAGGAGCCTGACCCTTGGACATTTTGATCATCACAATCAATTATCTAGTAGTGTATTTATTAGTTGGTCGAAGACGTTTAATCATATTCTTTAAAGTCAAATCAAGGTGAAAGATCGGTGTGGAATTAGCAACATCAATCAAACAATCATGAATGCATTTATAAAATTTGCTTATATTTTATATGGCTGAATTTTTTTTTTTCAAGTGTACAATGTCATGCATAAAATGTTCTAAATCACAAAAAAAAGCATGTTTTAAATATATGGCCAAATATTTTTACCAAATTAGTTAAAAAAAATTGATTTCATGTTGAAAATATTGTAATGATTTGTTTTAAACTTCATTTTCATCAATTAAAATGTTTTTACATATTAATTATACTATACTTAATTGAAGAAATCGTTTTAAAATTTGAGCTAAGAACAAAATTTAGAATTATTATTATTTTTGATGGATGATACATGCCACCTTTGAGAAGTGTGCTTCATCTTATATGTGTGAAATTTCATTTGTTATCCAGAATGCAATCCCTTATGAAACTTTCCCGATTCAAACAATTTGATAAAATATTAGACAAGGTACAAAAATTGTTCTCCATGGGAACTGCATCTCATCTAATACACACAACTGATTCTTTTAGTTCGAAAACAATCTTCCATGAGAAAGCACGTTTTATGTCAAAATCAAAGCTTCTTTTTTCTTTTTTT
>JAJIYU010016593.1:0-12086 GCA_030144865.1 Tinospora cordifolia | reverse complement strand
CCTTTATTTTATTTGAATAAATAAAGAGTTTGAAGTATTCATTTATCTAATTATATAGCCTTATTGAATTGAAATTTAATACATTATGATGTATCCATGAACGTTTCCAATGTTTAAATAAAGGAATTGAGATACAAGTTGTGTACTTGTAAATGTAACATAAGACCCAACCCGCCTTGTGGTTGAGCTTAAACCTATCTCTTGGGGGTTGGGGTGTTACAGAGACACTCAATTATACGAATTTCATAAACAACACTTTGAAATCATTTAACAAAATAACTCAACATCATTAATCAACTTGATTATTCATAAGGCATAAAAACCTTTGAACTTATTGAATAACATAGCTTTAAAATGGAAAGAAAGCTAAAGGCCAACATGCCCGTCTTATAAGATATATTTTGAAATAAAAATTAACGATCTGTAACCTTTGATCATCAATTCCCTAAAAAGGAGGGCAAGCTTAAAAGCTCAGCGGATCATCCCAAATATTTAAGTTATTATTTCAATCAAATAACAACATGGCAAAACTCTTTCATGAATTAGATAATTCAAATAATTGCTTATTTACAGTTGACATTCGGATTGAAAGGATTACATTTCAGTGTTCCAAGTATGGGAGAGAAGTCAACTATATAGACTCAAACCCATCATCCATGAAGTGGGGTTAATTTCGAATTCCCAGTTTCATCTTTTGAGAAGTGGGGTTAATTTCAAACACCCAAATCCATTCAAAATACTAGCAAGCCGGGTTCGGATGGAAAATTCACAGTGAAGTACCCTCACCGTGCCGATACATAGTTGTAATCTTTATTTAACCTTTTGTTAAACCATGGTATGCTAAATTCAAGATAAACATTAAATAGCATGTAATCAAGGTAAACATTATAAGCATGTCATAGCATAGATTTATCATCACGTATCATGGATTATTGTACATGTAGTTCTAAGCAGGAATGTTCTACATGGCATGTATAGTCAAGTCAAAATAGAACATTCAAGCCTCATCACACATGTAAGCCTTATTTAAATTAAAATAATAAAGTAAAATCCAAAAATCATCTCTACCTTATACGCTTAATCCATTATTGTATTGGTATTCCAAGCTTTTTGATCCTTCAACCTTGAACATTAGAACTAAACACATTATCGTTGATGATTATGGTGTTTCTAACACTCTAGAATAGTATTCTAAGGATCCTTATCCATTATGGTCTTCAACAGTGAAAGAAAATCATGTTAACTAGGTATTATGGTGGTCTTGGGTCTATGTACCGCGGTAGGAAAAGACACTACCACAGTAATCCAAATGCAGGGGTGAGAATCAAAAATCTCAGGGCATTATAGTGGAAGGCTACAACGGTAACCAGATGACCTTGGTGAAATTTGATTGTAATACCGTGGTAACTAGAAAGCATTGTCAAAATTTGGACACACTACTGCGGTAGGCTACCATAGTTGTTAAAGTGGACTTTCCCAAAAACAAGTGAAAATGATAACACTACCGTGGTAGCCATCAATACCATGGTAGTCTATACGAAAAGTGAATTTCTAGGTATGTTCTGCTCATTTTGTGTTCCCCTATGCCCATGGCATCCTACTATATCGATTTCTAGGCTAAGAAACAAGTATTTAGAATTGGGACGAAGTGATTATACCTTCATTAAAACTTCGAATCTTTTTATTGCTCTAAGAGAACTCCCGATGGAGTATTTTTGCTATTGTGATGTAGAATCCTGTTCTTACTATTCCAATTGTTGTTTGGAACAACTAGGGAATGAAAGGGATGCTAAGAAACTACTGGGAGAGCAAGAAGAGAGAAGATTTGTGTTTGCTTGAGTGATGAGAATGTGTGTTTGAGTAGCATTTATTTAGAGTTTGTATTGACAAATTTTGTGAAGTTTGGGTTGATTTCTTTGTAGAAACCTTTCTAATTCTCAACATTTCTTGTTTCCCACGTTCTAAATATTAGTAGTTTCCTTTTTTGTTTTAGAAGTTGTTGTGTTGGAAGCTTTTCAAGGTCATTTTGGCAACTTTCCAAAATCCTTTCACTCATGAATTACACGCATTACCGCGAAAACCAGCTTGTGTTTCCATTTAAATTTTTTGGGCAAACAATACATTACCATGGTAGGGAATTCTCTACCGCGGTAAGTAGAGCATCAATGTATTTTATGAGCAATGTTTTTCTACTGCGGTAGGAGTTTCCATGATCGTGGTAACCAGTAGGTATTTTCTGTGTTGTGTTCTATTTTTTTTGCCCCAATTTGCTGATCTTTTTTATGTCGAATTGTACTTCATTTGCATCATAATTTCCATGTATTTCCCAAGATTATTTTACTCAAATTATTTTCTTTATTTTTAATTATCAAATTCTCATACAAATTTTGGGATATTACATCCTACCCCCCTTAAAGAAATCTTGTCCTTGAAATTTGCACTCATTCGTTCAAAAATCGTCCAGTCATGCACTCGTGGTGAAGTGGTTTCGCTATTTGGTTTCGATCTCACTTTCTAGCTCCCAGGTTGGATCTTCCACTCCATGATGCCTCTAGAAAACTTTGACTATGGGAATGTCCTTTGTGCTTAAGCTTTGTACCTTACAGTGTAAGATCTCGACTGCCACTTCTTCATAGGTGGCATCATCTTAGATGTCAATCTCCTCCCAATAGATTATGTGAGAGGGATCTGGATGAACCTTTTCAACATTGACGAATGGAACACATTGTGAACTGATGACATTCTATTCGGTAGATCTAACTTGTAGGCGCACGCACCAATTCTTCTAAGTATCTTGAATAGAACGATGAATTTAGGTCATAGTTTTCCCTTATCTCCAAAACGTTTGATACCTTTTCGAGTACTAATCCTTAGAAACACTTTGTCACCTTTTCAAAACTCCAAAGGTTTTCTCCTCTTATCTACATAACTTTTCTACCTACTCTGTGCTATGACAAATCTCTCTTTGATTTGTTTGACTTGATTATTCATTTCCTCCACCAAGTCCTACCTCGTAAGCACATGGTCCTCAAAGTCGGACGAACAAGTTAGTGATCTACAAGGTCGTCCATAAAGAACATTGTAAAGAGCCATTTTTATGCTTGCCTAATAACTGTTGTTATAGGCGAACTCTGCCAAGTGTAGATACTTGCTCCATTTGCCCTTAAAATCAAGGACGTTGGATCTCAACATGTCCACTAGTGTTTTAATGACTCTTTTGGATTTACCATCAGTTTCTAGATGGAAAGCAGTGCTCATGGTGAGTTTGGTGCCCAATTCTTTCTGTAAACTCTACCAGAATATGGATGTGAATCGAGAGTCTCTGTCAAACACTATGGTCTTAAGTAGACTGTGTAACCTTAATATTTCTTTTACATAGAGTTCCTCCAACTTATTAACTTGATTTGTGGATCTAATAGGCAAAAAATGTGCCACTTTAGTGAGTCAATCCACAATCACCCACACAGTATCTTCTCCTTTTTGATTTTAGGGTAACCTGTTGACAAAGTCCATAGTAATGTTATCCCATTTCAATTTTGGGATTGGGAGCGGCTATAACAATCCAATGGGCTTTCTATGTTCTACCTTCACTTGCTAACAGATGAGATGCTTAGAGACATACTTAGCTAAATCTCTTTTCATTCCCCACCTTTTTGAGGTTCTGATGCATCTTGTCACCACCTGGATGCATCGTGTATTTAGTTTGATGGGCTTCGTCCAATATGGATTTTACGCTCTATCCACCTTGAGGAACAGAGATTCCATCTCCAAGTTTCAATGCCCCTTCGGCATCGATTCTAAAGTTAGTGTGTTTGCCCTATGTGATTCCTTCTATCAGAATCATAATCCACTTATCCTGTTTTTATTCTTCTTTGATCTGATGCAAGAGGTTGGCCTGACAAGTCATGTGGTATTGGTATACGTGCTTTTCGTACGAGGTCACACTCAAGTCATAATCCTCTATTTACATTTCACCTTTTTCCTCATCTTGTTTGTTAAATTTCTTACTCAAGGCATCCGCCACTACATTGGCCTCTACATTATAATGTAATAAAAAAGTGTAGTCCTTAAGGAATTCCATCCATCTCCGCTACCTGAGATTTAACTCTTTATAGGTGTAAATATACTTCATACTCTTGTAATCTGAAAATAGATTGAATCTTTTACCATGAAGGTAATGTCTCTAGATTTTCATAGCAAATACGATGGCCACGAATTCTAGGTCATGTGTTGGATAATTTTGTTCATGGATCTTAAGTTGTCGTGAGGCATAAGCAACAATCTTTCCTTCTTGCATCAATACTACACCCAATTCATTCTGTGAAGCATAAGTGTATGGAACATATCCAACACCATGTGTAGGAGTGACTAAGATTGGGATTGAAGTTAATCTCCTCTTCAATTCTTGGAATGATCGTTCACATTTTTCATCTCAGTTGAATTTGATTCCTTTTCGAGTTAGTTTGGTCGTGGGTTCATCTAACTTTGAAAAGACTTTGATAGATCTCTTGTATTATCCTGCTAAGCTTAGGAAACTTTTGATCTTTGTCACAGTCTTAGGTTGCTTCCAGTTTGTAACAGCTTCCACTTTTTTGGGATCTATCAAGATACCTTTTGCAGATACTACATGGCCAAGGAACTTGACCATTTTCATCCAGAACTTGCACTTACTAAACTTGGCATAGAGTTGGTTTATTTTTAGTGTCTCCAAGAAAATTCTTAAGTGTTCCATATGTTCAACTTTTAACTTAGAGTAAATTAGGATGTCATCTAGAACACTACTACGAATTGGTCAAGATATTATCTAAATATTCAGTTCATCAAATCCATGAATTCTGCCAGTGTATTGTTCAAACCATTTGGCATCACTATGAACTTGTAGTGCCCATATTAAGTTTTAAAGGTTGTCTTGTGTATGTTTGACTCTTAGATCCTTAACTGATGGTATCCTGACCTAAGATTAATCTTTAAGAAATGAGTGGCTTCTCTCAATTGATTGAATAAATCATCTCTACCCTTGGTAAGAGATACTTATTCTTTACCAGTCGCCTGGTTCAATTTTTGATAGTCAACACACAACCTCATGGATCCACCTTTCTTTTTTTACAAACAACACTGGAGCTCCCCATGGTAATTTACCTAGTCGGATGAATCCTTTTTCTTGAAGCTCGTCCAGCAGAGCGTTTAACTCAATCAACTCTATTGGTGCCATTTTGTAGAGAGATGTGGCTATAGGATCGGTTCTAGGGTGAATTTCAATCTTGAGTTCTACTTCCCTAATCGGTGGTAGTCTTGGAATGTAAAACCCAACCCCCAACCCCCAAGAGAAAGGTTTAAGCTCAACCACAAGGTACGTTGGGTCCAATGTTACATTTACAAGTACTCAACCTGTATCACATTTCAGTATCTCAAGTCATATTACTTTTCAATGAGCATACAACCCAAATAATTTAACTTTAATTTAATATGACTATTACAAGAGAGATAAAAGAAATATTTCAATCTTTATTTATTGAATAAAATAAAGGGATTCATGCTTGGAATTCAAATAATAAAAAGGGAGTACATAATTCAAAAATAAAATTCAACGGAAGGCTTAATAAATCAAAAGTGGGCAACATGCCCTTACATTAGAAAATGATTTTAATCATCCATAGTCTTCATATTTAATTCCTTGAAAAATATTAAAGAGAGGGGTGAGCACATAGCCCAGTGGATCATTCGTCAAACTACTAATTTACTAATTCAAATCAAAAGTGTATCCAATTTCAATCACTTAAAAGCATTAAGTGTTTCAAACGATATCTTGTTAGAGTTGATTATTTAACCAAGAGGGGTTTCAAACCCTTGATGTCCTTCATTAAAATACTCCTATTCTGGGATGGAGTGACAATTCATCTTGTCACATTCTATTGGAAATAAGGATCACATGTCCACATTCCAAGTATTTTAAAACACATCCACACTTAGTGATGTTACTCATGTACACTAAATATATGCAAAGAACACCCACAACATCACTTAGACTACTATAATGGTACTTGATTCTTATCTTCACTTTCTCATATTAAAATTTAAATAACCATGATACTAAATCATAAGAGTTGATATCAGAATTCAAATAATTAAAAAAAACATGGAAAACATACATCGCATGCTTGAAAACTCAAAAATAAGCCTAAGCATGGAATCTAAGCATGTTATGCTATCATATATGAATTAAAACATGAAAACATGCTACACTGAAAATAAAACTTGATCAAACATGCTTCAAACTAAAATGTAAACATGCTGAAAAGTGAAAAAAAAATTATGCATGAATATACTAAAGACTTGAAGTAGTAAAGAAAGAGTTCTAGAAATCTCATCTACCTCAACCCGAGTTTCTTGTTGAACGTGGCAGAGGTTCCCCTTATCTATCACTTTCAAAAATTCAAGAACTTCAAGGACAAGAAAGGAAAACTACAAATCCTTACTTCTCACTGAAATTGAAAGCAAGAACAAAAAAGGTGAGAAGGGGTTGTCAAGAAGAAGGCAAGAACAAACAAAGAGAGAAGTGTCAACTCTTTGCTTTGGGATGAGAAGAATGTGATCAACTAAGGGGGTTTATATAGATTTTAAAGAGCATAAGGGGGGACCTTTTGGGCAAGATCATAAGAGAACCTTTCCATACACATCTAGGACGTTTTTTGCATGGTTTGCGCAAGTGGGCCCACTAGGATTTCTATTCCAAAGATATGAGGACAATTTTGTTTTCTAACCAAATGTGAACACAAAATGGGTCTAGATTATGTTCTAATTTAGTTCGGACATCCATATAAAATCAGATTTGGGCACTTACCAACTTTCTTTTACTTGTTTTTTCTTTGGTCATCACACAACATGCATAGAAACACTTCTAATTTTAGCATTTATGATTAGATAATTGTTTCCTTGAGCAAAGGTGGCTGATGAGTACATGATCAGACTTGAGGGACACAAGATCAAGGTCTTAGGAATCCTAGGAAACTCTTTTAATTTGGAATTTGGCACATGTGGAGCACACACACGTGGTGTAGGGGTTTTTAGGGTGCATGGGTACACTTAATCATTTATCTTGGTACATGAGATCACTTGTCTTGGTTTCTAACCATGAGGAAACTTCTCATAGGTGTGGTGTACTGAATCATTTGCATAACACATAGGATCATTTTTCATGAATTCAAATAAAGGAAACATCTCATGGAGCTTTGGGTAGGGTGAGGGTACACATGATCATGGTGTTCCACCCATATGACTTGCACATGCTTTGGGTGGCCATAACTTCATGGGTTCACAAAAATCAAATAAAAATTAATATTTTCTTATTTACAAGGAATTATGATTTATAAACTATATTTTTGAAATCACACGAAAAAATTAAGAATTTCAATATATGGTTTGGCCAAATTGGTTTTCATTTACTTTCCTTATTTAGAACCCACTGAAGGCACTATGAAATGAAAATTCAAATCTTGGCTAATTATCCTAATTTTTGGATATGTTCCTTATTTTGGTAGTTCATGTCATTGCTTTTTGTTTCGGGTTATTTCGATTACCCGAAGTACCTTAAATGCCAATTCTTTCTAATTTAGACCTCTTGAATGGCGTTTAGCAAATGAAAACCCTAATCTTGACCAATTGTTCTACTTTTTGGATATGTTGTCCAATTAGTTAGTTCATATCACCATACTTTGTTTCAGGTTGTTTTGAATCCCTAAGGCTCACAAAATGAGACTTTTGGAAACCTGCCAAATTTAGCCCCGAAATGAGCCCGATTTCATTTTGCACCCAATTTCACTGAATTGATCTTAAATTTCATTTTATCAAGTGCAGAGTTTTTAGGGTACTACAACCTATCCTCCTTAGAAAAATATCGTCCTCAAAATTTGTACATAACTAAGGATTTCTAGTGAATAGGTGTCGATACTTGGTATTCATTTCCCTTCAAGTTCCCAAGTTGCTTCTACCACCCCGTGATGCTTCCACAACACTTTCACCAACGGAATATCCTTCGCTCATAGACTCTGTACTTTATGGTTGAGGATTTTGTCTGTTGTTTCCTCGTAAGTAGCATCATCTTGAATATTTACCTCCTACCAGTAGATGATATGAGAGGGGTCAGGTTCGTACTTTCTCAACATGATACATGGAATATGTTATGAGCTGAAGTCATTCGGTTTGGTACGTCCAACTCATAAGCACATTCTCCAATTCTTCTAAGTATTTTAAAGGGTTTGACAAACCTCAGAGATAACTTCCTTTTTGAATCCGAGCCTCTTGATGCCCTTCTGAGGACTTATTCTCAAAAATACCTTGTCCCCAACTTGGAATTCTAGTGGTCTTCTCCTTTTGTTAGCATAATTCTTCTGCTGACTCTGTGTTGTATTCAGCCTTCTCTATATTAACTTGACTTGGTTATCCATTTCTTCTACCAAATCTAGTCCAGTTAATACATGATCCTTGAGTTCAGCCCAACAAGTAGGTAATATGCAGGGTCTTCCATAAAGAGCCTCAAATGGAGACATTTTAATATTCTTCTAATAACTATTATTATAAGCAAACTATGCCAAATGTAAGTGTTTGTTCCGATTCCCCTTGAAGTCCAAAACACAAGACCTCAATATATCCTCTAAAATCTAGATAACTCTCTCAGAATGACTATCCGTCCGAGGGTGAAATGCTCTACTCACAGTGAGCTTAGTACCCATTTCCTTCTATAAACTCTACCAAAATTGTGAAGTGAAGCGAGAGTCTCTGTCAGATACAATAGTCTTGGGCACACCATGAAGCCTGATGATTTCTTTCGCATAAATTTCTCCCAGCTTACTAACTTGGTTTATGGATCTAATCGGCAAGAAGTGGGCTACTTTGGTGAGACGATCCACAATCACTCAAACAGTGTCTTCTCCTTTTTGATTCTTGGGTAAACCACTAACAAAATTTATGGCAATGTTATCCACTTCCATTTAGGGATAGGAAGTGGTTGTAACATTCTAGCTAGTTTTTGATGCTCTACTTTTACTTGTTGACAGGTTAAGCACTTGGCAACATCTTTAGCCACGTCCCTCTTTATTCCTCTCTATAAGTTTCTCTAAGGTTCTAGTACATCTTGTTTCCAACTAGATGCATTGTATACTTGGTTTGGTGAGCCTCATCTAGTATGGCTTGCTTATTCTGTCCATTCTGAGGTACACAGATCCTCTCTCCGAGCCTTAGGATATTCTCAGCCTCTAACCTAAAGTTAAAATGCTTACCTTGTTCAACTCCCTCTATCAGACCCACAAGCCACTTGTCTTGCCTCTGTTCCTCCTTAATCTGATGTAGTAGATCTGGTTGGCAATACATGCTGTAAAGGTAGGCTTGCTTGTCATTCATGTTTATCCCCAACCTAAAGTTTTCGATCAACTAGTACATCTAGCCCTTTTCTTCCTCCTACCATTTGAACTTTCTACTCAAGGCGTCAGCCACCACATTGGCCTTCCTCGGATGGTAGTGTAATTAGAAATCATAATTCTTGAGGAACTCCATCCACCTATGTTGCCTGAGGTTCAACTCTTTCTGAGTATAGATGTACTTCAAGCTCCTGTGATCTAAAAAATAGATCGAATTTCTCACCATAAAGGTAATGTCTCCAAATCTCTAGGGCAAATATGATGGTTGCTAATTCTAGGTCATGAGTAGGGTAATTCTTCTCGTGGACTTTTAGTTGTCACGAGACGTAAGCGACTACTTGTCTTTCTTGCATCAACACTACTCCCAATCCACTCAACGAAGCATCAGTATAAAGGGTATAGGTAACACCATGGGTCGGAGTAACTAGAACAAGGGCCATAGTCAATATATTTTTTAGTTCTTGGAATGATTGTTCACATTTCTCATTCTAATCGAATTTAACTCCCTTTTTGGTCAGCTTGGCCATAGGTTCTGCTAGTTTGAAAAAATTTTGGATGAACTTTCTGTATTACCCAACCAGGCCGAAGAAGCTCCTAATATTTATAACTGTCTTAGGTTGCTTCCAATCTATAACAACTTCCACCTTCTCCGGGTCTATAGAGATGCCTTTCGCCGATACTATATGACCAAGAAACTTGACCGTCTTCATCTAGAACTCACACTTGCTGAACTTGACATATAATTGATGCCTTCTGAGGTCTCCAACACTATCTAAAGTGTTTAGCTTCTGATTTGGAGCAGATTAAGATGTCATCTACGAATACCACCATAAACTAGACAAGATGTTGTCTAAACACTAGATTCATCAAGTTCACAAATGCTGCTCGGGCATTAGTCAAACCAAAGGGCATCAAGGTGAACTCAAAGTGTCCATATATTGTTCTGAAGGCCGTCTTGTGTATATCAGACTCCTGGACTCTCAATTGGTGATATCCCGACTTGAGATCAATCTTTGAGAAATGAGTGCCTCCTCTCAATTGATCAAACAAGTCATCAATCCTTGGCAAAAGATACTTATTCTTCACCGTAGTTTGGTTCAACTTCTGATAATCAACGTAAAATCTCATAGAACTTCCTTCTTTTGCACAAACAACACCGAAGCTCCCCAGGGTGATTCACTCGGCTTAATGAATCCTTTTTCCCAGAGCTCATCGAGTTGAGACTTTAACTCGATCAGTTCTACTGGTGTCATTCTATAAGGAGGTATAACTATAGGGTTGGTTCCAAGGTGGAGTTCAATCTTGAACTCTAATTCTCTAACAGGTGGTAGTCCGGGTAAGTCGTTTAGGAATACATCCTTGTACCTACTAACCACTGCTAGGTCTTGTATCCTTTTTAGTTCAATAGGTTCTTCTTCAGAGAGTTCCTTGAACTCATTCTTCTACCTTAAGCAATTCAACATGGCTATGGTTGGACTTCTCGGTAGTCTTCGCATATCTCCATTGATTCCATAGGTTTCCCCCGAAGGTAGGGTTTTGGTCACCCGTCTTTTAGGACAATCTATTTGGGCTTGGTATTGGTTTAACCAATCCATCCCCAAGATTACATCATAACCATAAAAAGGTAAAGTATATAGGTCAATTTTCATGAGCTTATCCCCAAACCTTAGGTTACAACTACACATTCTTTTTGAAGTCACTTTGGTCCCTATTGGTGTGGACACATTCAAAGTTATGGGTAGTGTTTTTGTCACAAGTTGTAATCTATTAGTGAGTTCTTCAGAGATAAAAGATTTAGAGGCACCCGAGTCAAATAACAATTTCACAACAACATTAAACAACAAAAATCTACCTTCCACTACAGAGACCTGGTCTTCCTGAGCCTCAACAGCAAACATTCTAGCTTAGTTCTACCCACGGCCCTGGTTATGCCCTTGATTGGCATTCGACTGTTGTTACCTCCCCTAAGGACGGTCATTCTAACCTCCTCTCTACTGTAGTTGTTGCTGAGGTGCCTGCGCAAGTGTAGTTGGGCAAATCTTAGCAAGATAACCCTTTTGTTTGCACACATAGCACAACCCTTGCCTCTTGGCTTGTTCCTTAAACTCACTTGAAGTCTGGCCCTATTTCTATGGCATTTTTCCTACATTCTTGTTTTTGTTATGAGACCAGTGATTTTTTTCATTCCTGAGCCCTTTATTCTTTCCTATCAACCTCTTTTCTTCATTGAGTTCTTGTTCTAGCTTTAGGGCCTTTTCTGTGATGTCTTTGTAAGTTCTTAGGTCCATAGTCTTCACTATCCTTCAAATCTCCATCTTGAGACCCTATGCGAATTGATTGACCTTCCTTTTCTGGTCCTTGATTAGATCTGGTGAGAATTTGGCTAGTTCGGTGAACTTCCTTTCATATTCAGCTATAGTTATATCCCTTTGATTCAATCGAGCAAAGTCCTCTCGTAGCTTGCTCAAGGTCACTTTCTGTAATATCCCAGAATTTTATCAAATAATTTAAATAAATAAAATAAGTTAAGTGAATTAATTTCAAAGGTTTTAAAAAATTTTAGGTGCAAATTGTGGGTTGGCACATGAAAAATAAAATATATTAGAGATATAGAAAAATTAAGCAAATAAGACCTTAATTTGATAATTAAATGAAAATTAAGGTTTAGTAGAA
>JAJIYU010016592.1:0-12078 GCA_030144865.1 Tinospora cordifolia | reverse complement strand
CAGCTTAAAAACATGTCTGATACAATAGTTTAAATAAAACAATGCAGTGGAAGAAATTTCAATAATAATGATGAAACATCCTGTGTATAATCCAAAATATGAAAGTCATGTCCCAAAGTATAAAATAAAAGATAGAAATATGAGTTACAACAAAATATGTCTCTGCCATGTTCAATAATTACATCAAAATACATTTCAAAACTAAATAGAGTTAACCTCCCAGAGGTTCTTCATGTAAAACTTTAAGGTCTGCGAAATCAACACATAAGACACCAATGTGTACTTCAAAAATAAAAAGTGAGTGAGCTCGAAAGCCCAGTGGATCATTCCTATACATCTATAGCATTATACAAATAAGACTCAAAACATTACAAACACTTTCACACATTAGGCATTTCAAACCTTCAATTGTTTGTTGTAACCTAAAAAATAAGAGTTTGTAAAACTCCCAGTATTCATTTGTGATCCAGGATAGAAAAATAAGCGCATGCAAATTGGCCAATATTAACATAAAATTAACATCATCAACATCCTAAGGTAGGTAATGCCTCGCAGCCTATTACTTACCCCCCATTTATGCCATCGAAGCCTATACATGAGAATCACAGTCTAAGGAACAATGATGCCTCGCAACCAATCACTAGGGTAACGTCTTGCAGTCCATTACCAAATCTTGAAGACTTTTCTTGTGTCAAAGCACAGTCAAAGGAAAGGAAATGCCTTGCAGCCTATTCCTTGTTATTCCCAAGACAATTTAATACAATCCACAACTTGGGGTCAGGAATACTTACGATGATGCCTCACAGCAGATCATCGTACTAGTGCATGAAATTCTTAATAATCCATCAATCTTATTTTAGTGATACAAACTTCAGCTGTTCAATTCCAACCAGCATGATAATAACAATAACTTCCATAAATGGTGCCCTTATTGAAAATAAAACATTTGGTTTGATCTTGTAAGGAAAACAAATAACTTGGCATCCATAGCATTCACAAAAGCATTCCAAATCAATCATAGAATTTACACTCATGCATGTCAAGCTCCTATATCTATCAAAAATTATGTTTTCAATTTAAATCATTCATAATACGAGAGAGCAAGGAAATCCCGCCCACCTAAGCTTTTCCTGAATTTCCTTTATCTCCATTCGTCACTAGGCCTCGTTCCAAAAATATGAATATGCAATAAAATCATTATAGCACATCTTTCTAAGTTCCTACTTCCTTTTCAAATTTAAATAAAATAATTTCCTGTTAATAAGACATTTAAGAATTTTCATAGCTTTTAAATAATTATTTCTATCTAACCAAGATCATTCCAACATTCGCATCTAAGTATTAAATAAATTTATTTTTTTTTATTTTCGAATCTCTAGAACCCCCTGAACTTCGATGATAATATTCCAAACATCCATCAAATAATTTATTTATCACAAATAAAATATGTCAAAGAGAAATAAGAACTTAAACTCAAGCCTTTTAGTTAAAAGCTCCAAATATTCACTATGCTTTGCTTCGAAGTTTTTGATTAATTCAACCTGTTTTGTGCATTCCAAAAAAAATCAATTAAGCCATTCAAACCATTGACACCTCAAGAATTTAAGAAAATAAATTTACTTACCTTTCTAAACTCCAAAATTTCATCCCAACACTTTTTAAATTAGATTTCTAACACTAAAATCACATAGTAATATAAAAGTATTCATAAGTGAAATAGAATTATAACTACCAAAAATCTCGTGATAAAAAGATTTCTAGCTACCCAACTCTTATATGTCCACTTTATTCTAAAATAGAATTTCTCCCATAATATTATTTTCATCAAACCTCAAATCAGAAATTTCAATTTCCATACACATCCATTCCAAAATAACCATCATCATACATCATTACTTGTAAAAGAATTAGGTTTAGAGTATCAAACCTCCATTTTTTACTTAAAAAATTCTCGAGTATTCCAACATGTTCTTTGTATGCCGTTTAGTCCAAATAATTCATTCAAGACTAACAGTAGTCTCAAAATTAAAGATAATATATTTTTATACCTTCCAAATTATTTAGGACTTTGCTCCAAAACCCATCCAGTAGAGTTTCAAGTTTCCAATATGTTTCAATCTGCCAAATGATTTCTAATCATTCAAAAGTAGCAATAGAATCATTTAAATTTGTATTTAGGGAAGAAAATTGAGCTCTATACCTTCCCATGTTGAAAATCCCTTTTTGTTCCTCATCGAAACATGTTTTCGATGCCCTAGTCAAAACCCCAATCAGTTTTGAACGTCGAATCTTTTCAAATCCCTTTGTCTAAACTGAAAATTGACGCTTAAATCTATTACACATCCAAAAACCAGCATTCAATATCTCAAATGCCAAGACTAGAGCAACAAAATCACCCATTAGACATGAAAAATGAACTCACCTTGTTCCGACGTGTTCTTAACTTCAAAACTCCTCTTTGAACAAAATCTTTTGATGCCACAGACGTCCTTTAATGGTTGCGAAACTAGATTTTAGGGCATCACATTTTCTTCTTGTTGTTGTTGTTTGTTCTTCGTTCTTTGCACAAACATAGCAACACTTCGTTTGTCACACCAAAAATGTAGCATCTCACACACCAACTTCTTCTTCATCATTCCTCTCTTCACGGACCAGCAAAGCATGATCTGCTGCTCCTCTTTGTCCAACGCACCAACAGCAGCAGAAACGCATCTTCCTCTATTTATGCTTCACAGCTAGCAGCTCATCTTTTTCTTTCCTCATTTCATGCTTTAGATCTAAGATTTCCTTCCTCCCTCACTCCCAAATCGCAATAGCTATCAATCCTCTTCGTTCTTTGCTTCTTCTTCTTCGTTCTTCGTCCGACAACAACAGTAAAACCCCAACAGCTAGATTTCTTTCTTTGTTTAGATGATACCCTAGAATGCACCAGCCATGCCCCTTCTTCTCTATTCGGATTTCACAACTAGCAACAAAAGTTTTTAGATTTGGTTTTCTTCTTCCCTCTTTCCATTTGATTGTCACCTCCAAAACCAACAAACCCCCAAATCACAAAACGTTGATTGTAGCTTCTAGGTCCTTCTTTATTCTCTCCTTTGTTTCGTTCATCTTCTAGATTTTTCCTCTTTTTTTTCATCCTATCAATATTAACTTTCATTCTAATATTAACTTCAATATTAACTTCACTAAGACAATAACTTAAATCAATCCATATTTAATTTTATTTCTCAAATCACTCTTTGATTTTTAATCTACCCATTATTTTCATCAACTAATATTTCATTTATTTTTTTTCAAATCATAGTCTATGCATATATTTAAATAAAATATGGTCTTTAATTCATTTATTTTATATGTTTGTTGTCAATGTACACGCAAGCATTGTATTATTTTTGTTATTATTAATATTTCGTGAACCTCTTATATTTAACTCAAATATTATTAATCCTAGAGTATATTTTCTATGCGCATTAAAATGCTATTATTTATATTTAACTTAAACTTTACATCATATATATATATATATATAATTAAAATCTTTATTTGATTTTTTGAATAATTATTTTATATTCTTATTTTAATTGTGACATACACGCGTTTGTGAAATTCTGAGGTGTTACAACCTACCCCTTAAATGAAATTTCGTCCTTGAAATTTGAATCAAGATAATATCCAAATGATATATCCGACAATTTCTAAAATATATCCTTTCCTTAGTTAACTCACTAAAGTTGATTACCTTTGTTGATCGATCTACACATTCCAACGGCCCATCACGCTTCCACTGCACGACTCTGATCTTATGTAGGGGATCTTCAGCCGGATTCTATTCATTAGATTCATCACCTTGTAATGATAAAAGATGTCAGTTTGTTGCTCCTTTGAAAGCATTGCCTGAGAATCAATTTCAATTTGCTCAAGTCATTCACATAGCTGAATAATTCCGTGGTTTTTGAATTGATGCAACTCAATCATTTCCTAGTGTTCCATAATAGTCACCGCCTTTTAGCTTGAGATATCATATCTTCAATTTTTTTCATTAGTGATTTTGAGATAATGTGTGTCCTTTTTTCAGTGGAAAGATTGTGAATATAGCTTTCTTTCCAAGTTAACAATAAGAAGAACTATGAATTCACAAACTTTGGCGTGATTTATTACAAAAATTGTGATATATGTTCTTACCTGGAATGGATTTGGGCTATGCAGGCATTTTCATTTTCATACAGCCTGTAGTTTGGTTGTATATGTGGTGCATAAATGTAGCTTTTAAGTTAGGGTTCTGATATAGATGGCTAAAGTAAGCACTTATATAATCATCCTACTCTATCATTTGTGTTCTCACTACAGTCTCCCTCAAATGTACTAGTTACAACTTCTAAAAGTTGATCAACAACTCTCGCTGCTCTTTGTCATAACTGACTAACCCAGTCGATGACACTATGTTGGGAAGTCCGATCTCCTTATGAACCTATGGTAAAGGTGAAATTTGTGGCTCTATCTATGGCTATATCAGTACTGGCAGCTATGGTGTTATTGATGGCTACACGATTTTCACCACTTGCTCCACAATTCTGAGAGTTACCTCTAACATCACTCCCTGTGAGATCTCAACTATAATCTCTGAAGTTACCACTGCCTTTGCTTATGCACCTGGGATAGTGTTACCTATCACTTCTCTGTTCTAGCTTGTCTCTACACTCATCTCGAGCCATTTTCCTCTCGACAATATTTAAAAGTTAAACATAAAATTCAGTACCCAGTAATTTTAATCATGATGAAACACAACTTCCCTTTATCATAAATGATGTATAACCTATTCTTATGTGAAATCCAGATGTCAACACTCTCCCATTTTTCCTCAGCATTTGAATATTGTGACTTGTAATAACTATAATTCATTCTAACCCACCTATACCCTTTTGCGATTTTGTGCTACAATGACTCTAGGTGCATTATCTCTAAGTTCTCGATGTGTTTCAGTGGTCTAGGGGATTATGCTTCTAAGTCGGTAACATTTCGCTTATTTCTAAGTACAGGAGTTTGGCTTATGATACTCAAAATAACTATACTACATATAGTATAACCAATCATCCAAAAAACAAACAAACAATACACACAAGCATAACGAAATCCCAAGCTTCCATCTATGCTTCCAGGTCCATGCACCATGGTTCACACTCGCCCATTACAATGGCGCAAGTATCTCGATCTCTAAGGTTGACGCAAAACCCACCATGTTGGATCGCCCCATCCCAGTACAACACAGTGCGTACAAGTTCAGCCAAAAAAATCGATCACTCACCAAACATGGTCCATCATTCTCTAAGTTCAAGAGTCCTCCATATCCCCAAATCCCTATGCACCCCATCCTACATAGGGATCAGAGATATAGCCTCCTCCCAAACTCAGGTCCTGACCAAACAAGTGTGCGTTTATTCACATTATCAATCTCTAACCTATGCCCTAATATCTTTTAATTTATTTATGACCCACTATGCCTTTTAAGCAACACTTGGTCTTACCTAAACCTAGTGTTTTCATGTAATGCATTGTTGACGTAGTCAACTTCATGGCTAAGTAAAACTAGTGGTCTCAAGTCTTAGACCTTTCCCACATAGTGCTCAACACGCAGGGCCAACTACCGGTACTTACGCCACCCTAGACCTTTCTCGAGTAATGCTCAACCTACAGGGCCAACTACTAGCACTTAGGCCACACCTACAACTATGAACTTGAGCACAATGGCATCATCCAAGTTTTTCCTAGACTTCTAGCCACCTAATTGACACCTATCCATTTTATACAATTATTCCTCATAATACCATCAATTTCAAGTACTGTCATCTTGGACCTTTCCAGAATAGTAATGCAACCCTTTAAAACCTTTAGTCAGCATAGAGATCAACCCTCTGGTACATTCTTCCAAAGAAGAAGATCAAACCAGATTAGCCCTTCAGGGATCTTTATCCTCAGAGAAGGTCAACTATCATGAATCACTACCTGTACTCATGTCATATCAACAACAATACTCAAACATGCTGGCATCATTGAGTGCTTTTCAAAATTAAGTTCAAAACTCATTTTCAATGAAAAACCAAATTTGGTAAAACCTTTTTTAGTGAAAAACATGCAATAACTTCAAAACCATGCAATGCTTGTAGTGACTATGAAGATAACGCTAATCAAACATTATCTTGTAGTCCAAAAGTAACTCTATTATGCCTCTATTCTAATCTAGGGCTCTACATTCCAAGTGTTCATCTCCCAGATAGCTTAACAATAGCTCTAACTCTGTGACATCAGTGGAATCCATTCCCAGTGAACTACGACCATAGCTCTAATACCACTTTGTGACACCCCAAACTCGAGTCTGAATTACCCGAAATAAATCATCAAGGAACCTTTTCCAAAAGGCGGAGTAGTCAATTTTCTCTTCCTATTTCGTATTTCTCACCTGTTTTATACCTGTGTGCAACCTATATGCATGCATGAAATAATTAATCCAAATAAATCACATAGCAGAAAATTTCTGAAATATGAGACATCAACCTATATGCAGTTTAAAAACATACCTGATACAATAGTCTAAATAAAGCAAGGTAGTGGAAGAAATCTCAATAATAAAGATGAAACATCCTATGTATAATCCAAATATGAAAGTCCTGTTCAAAGTCCCAAAGTATAAAATAAAAGATAGAAATATGAGTTACAACAAAATATGTCTTTGTCATGTTTAATAATTACATCGAAATACATTTCAAAACTAAATAGAGTTAACCACCCAGAGTTCTTCACGTAAAACTTTACGGTCTGCAAAATCAATGCATAAGACTCCTATGTGTACCTAAAAAATATAAAATGAGTGAGCTCGAAAGCCCAGTGGATCATTCTTATACATCTCTATCATTATACAGGTCAAACTCAAAACATTACAAACACTTTCACCCATTAAGCATTCCAAACCTTCAATTATTTGTTGTAACCTAAACTAGAAGAGTTTGTAAAACTCACAGTATTCCCTTGTGATCCAGGATGGAAAAATAAGTGCATGCAATTTGGCCAATATTAACAGAAAATTAACATCATCAACATCCTAAGGTAGGTAATGCCTCGTAGCCTATTACTTACCCCCCATTTATGCCATCGAAGCCTATACATGAGAATCACAGTCTAAGGAACAATGATGCCTCGCAACCAATCACTAGGGTAACGTCTTGCAGTCCATTACCAAATCTTGAAGACTTTTCTAGTGTCAAAGCACAGTCAAAGGAAAAGAAATGCCTTGCAGCCTATTCCTTGTTATTCCAAAGACAAATTTAATGCAATTGACAAGTTGGTGTCAGGAATACTTACAATGATGCCTCACAGCAAATCATTGCACCGGTGTGTGGAATTCTTAATAATCCATTAATCTTATTTTAGTGATACAAACTTCAGTTGTTCAATTCCAATCAGCATGATAATAACACTAACTTCTGTAAATAGTGCCCTTATTGAAAACAAAACATTTAATTCGATCCTATAAGGAAAATAAATAATTCGGCATCCATAGCATTCACAAAAGCATTCCAAATCAATCATGGAATTTACACTCATGCATGTCAAGCTCCTAGATCTATCAAACATTATATTCTGAATTTAAATCTCACATCATACGAGAGAGCAAGGAAATCCCGCCCACCTGAGCTTTCTTTGGATTTCCTTTATCTCCGTTCATCGCTAGGATTCATTCCAACCAAGATCATTCCAACATTGGCATCTAAGTATTAAATAAATTTAATTTTTTTATCTCTGAATCTCCACAACCCACTGAACTTCAACAATAATATTTCAAACATCCATCAAATAATTTATTTATCACAAATAAAATATATCAAAGAGAAATAAGAATTTAGAACTCAAACCTTTTAGTTAAAAGCTCCAAAAATTCACCATGTTCTGCTTTCGAGTTTTCTGATTAATTTAACCTATTCATTGCATTCCAAAAATTCTATTAAGCCATTCAAACTATTGATACCTAAAGAATTTAAGAAAACAAATTTACATACCTTTCCAACCTCCAAAATTTCATCCCAACACTTTTTAAATTAGATTTCTAACACTAAAATCCCATAGTAATATAAAAGTATTCATAAGTGAAATAAAATTATAACTACCAAAAATCTCGTGATAAAAAGATTTCTAACCACCCAACTCTTATATGTCCACTTTATTCTAAAATAGAATTTCTCCCATAATATTATTTTCAGCAACCCTCAAATAAGAAATTTCAATTTCCATCCACATCGATTCCAAAATAACCATCAACATATATCATTACTTCTAAAAGAATTAGGTTTAGAGTATCAAACCTCCAACTATCATTCCAAAACCTCCAATTTTTGCTTCGAAAATTCTCGAGTATTCAAACATGTTCTTTGTATGTCATTTAGTCCAAATAATTCATTCAGGACTAACTGTAGTCTCAAAATTAAAGAAAACATATTTTTTATACCTTCCAAATTATTTAGGACTGTGCTCCAAAACCTATCCAGCGGAGTTTCAAGTTTCCAAACTTGTTTCAATATGCCAAATAATTTCTAATCATTCAAAACTAGCAATAGAATCATTTAAATCTGTATTTAGGGAAGAAAATTGAGCTCTATACCTTCCCATGTTGAAAATCCCTTTTTGTTCATCGTCGAAACATGTTTCCGATGCCCTAGTCAAAACCCCAATCGGTTTTGAACGTCGAATCTTTTCAAATCCCTTTTTCTAAATTGAAAATTGATGCTTAAATCTGTTACACATCCAAAAACCAACAATCAATCTCTCAAATACCAAGATTAGAGCTACAAAATCACCCATTAGACATGAAAAGAGAACTCACCTTGTTTTGACATGTTCTTAACTTCAAAACCCCTCTTTGAACGAAATCTTTTGATGCCCTGGACGTGCTTTAATGGTTGCTAAACTGAACACGTTTTCTTCTTGTTGTTGTTGTTGTTTGTTCTTCATTCTTTGCACAAATGTAGTAGCACTTCATTTGTCACACCAAAAATGCAGCATCTCGTGCACCAGCTTCTTCTTCATTGTTCCTCTCTTCACAAACCAGCAAAGCACGATTTGCGCTACTCCTCTTTGTCCAACACACTAGCAGTAACAAAAATGCATCTTCCCATATTCGTGCTTAACGGCCAGCAGCTCATTTTTTTTGTTCCTCATTTTGTGCTTTAGATTTGAGATTTCATTCCTCTCTCATGCCCAAATCACAATAGCTATCAATCATCTTCGTTCTATGCTTCTTCTTCTTCGTTCTTCATTCGACAACAGTAGTAAAACCCCAACAGCTAGATTTCGATCTTCATTTAGATGATGCCCTAGAATGCACCAGCCATGCCCCTTCTTCTCTATTCGCGATTTCACGGCTAGCAACAAAAGTTTTCAGATTTGGTTTTCTTCTTCGCTCTTTCCATTTAACCGTCACCTCCAAAACCAACAAACCCCCAAATCACAAAAGGTTGATTGTAGCTTCTAGGTCCTTCGTTCTCTCCTCTGTTTCGTTCATCTTCCTGATTTTTCCTCTTTTTTTTCAACCTATCAATATTAACTTTCATTCTAATATTAACTTCACTAAGACAATAACTTGAATCAATCAATATTTAATTTTATATATCAAATCACTCTTTGATTTTTAATCTACCCATTATTTTCATCAACTAATATTTCATTTATTTTTTTTCAAACCATAATCTATGCATATATTTAAATAAAATATGGTCTTTAATTCATTTATTTCTTGATTAATTTATTTTATATGTTTGCTGTCGACGTGCATGCAAGCATTGTATTATTTTTTATTATTAATATTTCACGAATCTCTGATATTTAACTCAACTATTATTAATCCTAAAGTCTATTTTCTATGCGTAGTAAAAGGCTATTATTTGAATTTAACCTAAAGTTTGCATCATATATATATATAATTAAAATATTTATTTGATTTCTTGATTAATTATTTAATATTCTTATTTTAATTGCGACGTGTACGCATTCGTAAGATTTCGAGGTGTTACAATATATATATATATAAGAGATAAGATTTGGTGAGAGGCACCATTGTTGAGTCTTCTTGCATTAATGTTGAATGGGACCCACCTCGAAAACTTTTCCTATATATAGATGCGTTGCTCATCTCATTTTGTTCATTCTCAATCTTCATTCATCATCCAAGTAAGGGAGAAAAAAAGAGGAGAAGGAGAAAACGGAAATCAAGGAGAGAAAACGAGGAAAAAAAAAGAAGGAAAAGAAAGAAAAAAAAAGAAGAAAGAGAAAAAAAAGAGAAAAAAATGAAGGAAATAAAAGGGAAAGAAAAAAGGAAAGAGGAGTTACCCGTTTTCGAGGATCTAACACTTTGAAAAATTTACTTTTACCTCTTTTCAATTTAGAATTGTTATAGGAATTGTGAATTCTAGTTTTATAGTGTAGTTTTCAATAAAGGTATTAGTTTATTATGTGACTAAAACTAGGATATGTTTTCTTTAAAAATGAAACTACACAACATATATATATATATATATATCATTGTGTTTAGATTAACAAGTAAAATACAGATATGTAAATTATTTGTACTCATTTAGGCCCTAAGAATTTATATGATAGTTGAAAGTCGATGCATAGGGGGTATATCCATTAACACTCAAATTTTAGTTGGCGAATACTTAAATGCCCCGAATGAAATTCTGAACTCAATGACACTGAAATTATGATTTTTGGAGGTCAACTGATATATTAAATTCTCATTTATGCGATTTGAGGATTAATTAATAAATATAGAAAAAAATGAACACAGGATAATATAATGTTAAATAATAGGAAAAAATGTTATATAATGTTGTAAATCATTATGAAATACTTATTAGGAAAAATGTAGAACACAGAAAATAATTAAAATTTTTCTATTTACTGTACTAAACCCCCAAATTTATAAAAATGGCTAGTTATTGTGTACCAAAAGTGGAACACATTTCATAGTATTTTGGTCAATATTAAGGACTTAATTGCACCAATTGACCTTGTTAATCACGTTCACCTTATCAATTGGACAGGTCAGCAAGTGTTGGGTTTAGATAGAGTTGACTATATTGACCAAAATCAACCAAATTCATAGATTGACTACAATTAATCGAGTCAATCCTTTAATTGACCAAGGACCATAAAGTTAGATTTGAGCCAAATTTTATGTAGATATTAAGAAACTACGTTGATCATACAGGATCAAACATCAGCGGGATGCGATTGGTCACTAGAGGAGTGTTAGGAGCTGAATATCCTGATTAGTGTTTTCTAATTTATCACTTAACTTATTATTATGTTCATACGTGAAATGTTATTACATATTGAAATGCATTTGCAATCTTTAAATAGGTTTTTAAATGAAAATGTGCACGAAATCTTGAGGTCTAGGTGTGGGTTAGGGTATTGGATGTGGTAGAGTATTGAAGACGAGTGGTCTTCGTACCTGGGGTTATGGTATGGGCAAGTCTATCAATTGGGTTATCCTATTCAAGATCTAATTCCGCCATACATGAAGTATGAGCTGGCGGATTCCTATGATATGAGAATATGCCTAACCATCTGGTACACCCACTCGAGTGGATTTATTATTGCCTTGTAGGCTATTGAGAGCTTCAACATGTGTTTTTAGCATTAAAATCATTTTTAAAATGGAAAGTGCACAACTAGATTATGGATTTAGCATTCATTAACTATTGGATTCATTCAGATATTATTGTTGTACATGCATACATGACATTTTTTTATAAAATTATTGTTTTAAGTTATAGATTAGACTACATTACTCACTAAGCCGCTATGAAAAAATTGGCTCATTACCTAACATTTCATGTTCTTCTACTGCTAAAGATAAAGGGAAGAAGGTGGTAATTGCATAGAGCGCACCTCATTTATTTTGGTAGGTTTCATTACGTGGTTTACTGTTAGTTGCATAGCAGATTAATTATATTATACGTATTTTATGTATAATGTGCATTAATATAATAGAAAATGTAGTGTATTTACTTATATTTAGTATAATAT
>JAJIYU010016591.1:0-12077 GCA_030144865.1 Tinospora cordifolia | reverse complement strand
TAAATGCATATTATACTAAATATAAGTAAATACACTACATTTTCTATTATATTAATACACATTATACATAAAATACGTATAATATAATTAATCTGCTATGCAACTAACAGATTCTGTTGGGTTGTATGTACTTTCTTCTGTCTCACTGACTGTTGTAACAGTCTGCTTATCGTATTTTTCATTACTTTCTAGGTTATTTTCCAACAACTATTTTTTGATCTGATCAATATTTTCTGCATTTTCTTCCTCTTTTATAGTCATAGACAGTGACATTGATAGACTCAATCACACATTAAGTTCGATTATTAAAGACTTGATATGTTCTACTGTTGGTAGCATATCCTAGAAAAATGTTGTCATCATTCTTTGCATCAAATTTGTTCAAGTGTTCTTTGTCATTTAGTATATAGCAGATACTACCAAAAATATGAAAATAACTTATACTAGGCTTCCTTCCCTTCCATAGTGTTTTGGAAGTTCTAAATCGTAGGTATACTCTGTTATTTCTGTATGTCGTAGTGTTGACAGCTTCACCCCAAAATTTTGTGGGAGGACTTGCAACTTGAAGCATGACTGTTGCCATTTCCTGCAGGCTGCAGTTCTTTCTTTCAACAACTCCGTTTTGTCGTGGACTCTTAGGGGCAAAAAATTCATGACTGATCCCTTGATCATTGCAAAACTCTACGAAGCTATGGTTCTCAAATTCTCTACCATGGTTGATCCTTATCTTCTGAATGCAACTTCCTTTTTCATTTAGAAGCTTTTTTCGCAGGTTTCTGAAGATGTCAAATGTTTCTGATTTCTCTCCAATAAAGTGTAACACCCCGACTCCCAATCGAACCTTCCGTTAAGTGCTATGGGTCTAGCGCAGAAATCTGCCCCCTTGGCAGAGATGCCTCACGTGCGGGTCGTCGTTAGTTGAGAATCAAAATGCTACTTAAAATATTTCTATCAAAATCTTTTTCTTCAAATTCGAGTTCCTAATAGATAGTTCTCAAAGAAATATATGAAAACACATTTTTAATAAAACAAAAGATCAAAATAACTTTCCACTGTATTCACTAGATTTTCATAGTTAGACAAAAACAATCTAAAATCAGAAATCATTTCGCCAAAAATTCATGTAACAAATAATGTAAAATCATTAAAGTAAATGTTATAACGATCTGCTTTCTCTTATTACTTGTCATATGTTTTGAGCAGCCATTGTCGAGGTACCAAGCTTCATCAGAACAGGCAGACAAAGCAGTATGGGCAACCGGTGCTCTATTTATTTCTCTGGGAATCCATCTCTACATGATTCTAGGTTTATATGTGAAATCTCTCATTTACAACAAAGAAAAGAACATTGGAGATTGACACCAAAATCTCAAACATACATGTGAAACAAAATCTAAAGGTAAGAAAAAAAAAACCACTAACATAACAATCAATAATTAACCAACACTTATATGGTATTAAAGATCATAAGTACTTCTATACCATATAGTACACAAATTTCAAACTTTGATAAAAAAAAATTAAAGAAAACATCCGAGTAGAAAATTTTAACTCATGCCACATCATCAACTCTAGTTCTAAACTTTAAATTTTTTTTACAAAACTTTTAAAAACCAAGCTTTCCTTTGGCACAAGCTTTACCTTCTCTCTTTTATATGTTAAAATTTTCAACAGCCAACACATAAAAACTTACTTCCTTGCCACAATATTTAAAAATATATAATCAACAAGGAATCCTCATTTTAAACATGGTTTCCTTATTTGAATACACTTAAATCATATGCAATTATTTATATTTAAACAGTCCTAATTGCTTTTTGAATACATATTTAATTTTTAAATCAATATGGAACCAAAGTTGTAGCCAAAATACAATAATCATTAGCTTGGTGACAACAATGTTTCATTTACTTTAATGTTATGTTTTCATCCCCATGAACCACTACAACAAACTTAGTATTTAGGAACGAAAATATTTGTTGCTAAACAATAATTTTTTGTTGCTAAAACTTTTAAGCAATAAAAAAATTTTGTTGCTAAGTTGTTGCTAATAGTGCGTGAAAGTCATAAATTAGTAACAAATAATTAACTCGTTGCTAATAGCTTATTTAGCAACAAAAATATTTTGATGCTAAATAGCATCTATAGCCACAATTTATTTCGTTGCTAAAAATTTTTTTAGCAACAAATTAATTTGATGCAAAATTAAAATTTTAGCAACAAAATTTTATACTTTATCAACAATAATTTTTGTTGCTAAATTATGTGATTAGCAATAATATTTGTTGCTATTTAATTGCTTCAATAACCAATAAATAAGCTATAAAATGAAAAAAATTTCTTTTGTAATAATTTATATATTGATAACAATAATAATACACATAAGTTTTACTTGTACAACAGAAAAATACAACCATGTCCTCCAAACTACTACTAATACTTGAAAATCTGTAAAATCCAACTTTCAGAATTCACAGAAAAATGCAACCATATCGATATGTATACCAAACCCCTCAACTTCTTTCTCTTCGACATTTTCTGGTGGTAGTATGCTCTATTCTCTCCTACTTGCTCCACCCCCTGGGGGTGGTGTCATCTTGCTGCTTTAGTGTCCAAAGGTTGAGGGTGCTGCCATTTTCTTGCATTTGTATCTACAGCTTGAGGATGGTGCCACCCAGTTGCTTTGGTCTCTACAGCTTGTGGGTGGTGCCATTTTTCAAGATTTGCCTCTGCAGCTTGAGAATCGTGCCACACAGTTGCTAATTTGGTTTTCATGGCTTGAGGGCGGTGCCATCCCTTAGATGTTTTAGTCTCCATTGCTTGTGGGTGGTGCCACCCAGTTACTTCTAATTTAGCCTCCATTGCTTGTGGGTGATGCCATGTTGGTTTGGTTTCAACAGCTTGTGGATGGTGCCACCCTGCAGATTTAGTTTCTTCTGCTTGTGGATGGTGCCACCCTGAACTAGTACTAGTCCTTCCTACTACTGCAAATGGATGCAAAATTAGGAGTAGAATTAATGGAACAACAAAATTTTTCACTATAAAAAGCATAAGCTCTAAAGGTTAGACCTCTTGATGGGGATGAAGAATTTTATGAATCCCTTTGTATGATAAATTCTGCAAAAACACTATGGTTAATTAGCAATATATGAAAAATTCACACAGGCACATATGCACACAAATGCTGGACTAGCTGAACATCCTTAATTTAAACAAACTTAATACATTTAATTGATGAGAAAATCACAACAGTGGTGTGTCATTTTGTTAATTCTCTTTGGTTGCATCATTTTCCTGTAAAGGAAATAAACAAGCATACCTTGAAAGAAAAATTTAACAATGACAGATCAAAAGGAGAAGAGTTGAAGTTAGCCAAGTTACTAAATTCATCCATCTGAACAATGAAGAGCAGAGAAAACAGAAAAAGTGACACCTCATAATGGTGAAAGGGAATAATAAAAATGACATTAAATCAAAAAAATATCATAAATCAAAGTGAAAAGAACATGACTGCCAGAAGATTAAAATTAGTAGATAAATTGGTCCGCTTGTTAACCAACGCAAAAGGTGTAGTTTGAACAAGGGCAATGAAAAAGACCTTTAACTAATGATAAGTGAGAAGCGTCACGTCCATGCATCATGATAGAAAGGAAGCCTTTGGAGGTCAATGTTTCATACCTCAATTCATGTAAATTACAAATATGATGTAAGCACTTTAATAGCTGCTAAAAGCTAAGATAAAAAAATCAATCAATAGGAGGTTTTGGTGTAACAGGAAGTAAAGCTGCCATAATAATAACGATGAGATTAAAAAAAATAAAAAAAAAATAAAATTTCCGTTAGACAGTTAGCCTTCTCATTAGAACTGGTATTTGTCAAGAAGTTTAAATGCAAATTGGTGGGAGTTAAATCTTTTGACAGAGGATTCTCATAGAGATTTCTAATGTGACTTTTTCACATATAAGAGGGTAACATAAATGCAAGGCTCATAGTTCTTTCCAAAGCTTTATTTTGCAATCTAAACAAAGGCAATATAATGCACGCTAAAGCAAACATAAAATCCAAAGAATGAACGCAAAAAGAGAAAATCAATTATCCAAAATACCTAATCATGAGGGAGGGGGAAAACTGTAGATGAACATCAAAGAAAGCCACAAAAACTTCTTGATTTGCGGAGAAAAGATTTAATTGATAGATATGTGGGTGAATATACCTCAAGTTCAAAGTTTCAGCAACAATCAGTTGTATAAGACTCCGAACCACTGGAGTTTTGATCCTCAATTGTTCCATTAGAAATTTGAGAATACCGTGACATTTTGTATCATCTGCACTGTCAGCATTTGGCACAAAGGCTGCCTACATCACACCAAAGTTGTTGTCAAAAATATTATAAAAAATAAGATATATTAGAAAAACTTTTCCATTGACAAGAAGTGCTACAATTTTTCTAGATAAAATCAAGGATCATAAATTCGATTTCAACTTTACTTGAAAATTAGGATTAATTCAGAGAATTTTAATTCGACACGAAGAGTTCTTGTAAGAATTCACTAAACCTAAGTAAAGATAATTTTCATTATACTTAAATATCTAGATTCATCGTAGTATAAGCTAAAAAAACTAATATAAATAGACAATTTTAATATATAAAAATACCAGCATGTGACTTGTCAAAATCAATCTTGTTAAGTGAGTTAAAGATATTTGAAATGGTGTACTTTTGGTCTTAAATCCTTTTCTTTTTCTCAATATTTTACTTTGTAGAATAGGTGTTGGAAGTTTGTTGATTAGGTATACAGTAGTGAGGAGAAGAACCATGTAGCTTCAGCAGCAGCTGCATCTATTTTTCTTACATAAGGATCTATTGCTTTAGCAACAGCTACATCTACTTTTTCCTTAGCAGTCATAATTTCTAAAGGAGATTGTCTCGTGGCCTGCATCCAAAATAAGTCCAGTAGCAAGAGAAAGAGTATGCATATAGATATTAGAAAATACATTTGATGGTATTTATGCAGTTACCACATTCACGGTTAGGTATTTTAGTTAAGGGAAAATCTCAGTTTGCAAAAGCAGACTATCCAAATCAATTCCACCAGGTACAAAACTAAACTAATAATGCATAATGTGAGGTCTGAGAACAGCTTGTGACCCCTTACTTCATCCCTCTCTGGTATTCACAAGGCATTTGCAAAATTAGAGGAGAGACGAAATATATTGAACTCACAGATTTTGCTTGTTTCATCTAATGATCTTTGTGCTATCAAGATTTTCTCCTTCTAAACAATTTTCATATTTTTAATATGGGCTACATGAATGACAATCAATTGCTTAACTAATACTGGAAAACATGGTAGAGCATGCAACATCAAACCCTTATATTCATCATAAGCATAGCTATTGGCAGCCATAAAGCTTATTTATTGAAAAAATTGTTTGATGTATACCTCTTTTTATTTTGCTGATGGAACTTCATTCGCTTTAAATGAGTGAATCACTACTTGATATATACTTGAAAATTTAGATTTTAATGCATATAACACTAACCCAAATTTTTGGAAGTGAATGGCATATGGTTGCCAACATTTAAACCAATCTTTATATTAAAAATGATACTAATAAATAAACAAGAGGAATAAAAAGATTTAAGTACTTTTTTAAGGTCTTTGATTGTGCAATATCCTCGCTAGCTCCTTAATATAGGTAGAACTAATCAGAAGTTTAAATTGGCAGTTAAAAATATAGTAGGCAACAATCTTTAACTGACACACCTATTAACCAAACTGTTAATAAAAAGACTCACTTTAATACTCAATTCCATAGGTTTATAATAGTGTTGAATATTCCGTCTTGGCGTTCAAAGAGAAAATGCATAAAGGGTGGATGGCATTCAGAGTCTTTTGATATTTGTTTTCTAGTTCTTATAACAAGTCTAAAGAAGAAATCAATTGACCTGAAGAACAAACTTATCAAGTAACAATGATTCACACATGATGGTTGCATAACAACTATGAAAAAGGAATGTGTAGGTTTCAAAGATCACACAACTTGAATTATTCTGTTTTGCTGTTAGCTTTTAAAAAGCGCCTAAAATGGAATTTACAAAGTAAGTTAGTATAACCAAATAAAAAGAATAACAAGCATAAATGGAAAATTAAAACTCTATAGAAATGCTTCTGCAAGATAACTTGCTTGAAGAGCTTGGTGTCAAAATCCTTAAGATGTCAAGTAGAATTGAAAAAAAAAAAGGCACGATGTAGCACACAACATCATAGAGGTAGCAAAGTACATTACGCAGTAGTGCAGAATCCGTAACATGGTCAAGCAATCATGTTTGCACCAACTTTTCCAAAAATCCAAGGTCACATAGGATGATACTTGTATACCAATGTACAGAGGGTATTCAACACTGTATGACTATGCCAAGATGATACCATTAGCCTTAGCTTATTACTAGTTCCAATTGCTCAAACTCACCTCTTTCACTAACAACGTACTATAGTAAACTACAATCGCCAAACACTAACCATATTAAATGTTGTACCATCTTCTCCAACAAATCTAGTAGGCCTTCATAAGTGGCTGAGCACCACCATGCGCTCTTTAATCACCATCAAACCCAAGAAACCAACTCCAAACCATCCTATAACCATTGGTTGATCAATAAAAAATCATGAGAGATGAAATAAGGGGGCATTTGGACAAATTTGAAAGAGACAAAAAAAGGAGGGGAGAGTGTGAGCATGTGGTAGCCATCAACCACCATTGTAAGTATCACTAACTCTTTGCAATTCTATGTACTCATGTGAAAGAAATCACACTTGTACACACACTAACACTATTACAGTCCACAACAGTTTTTTATCGACTTTGGATGATGCTTGCATAAACCACATACCAAACCACATGTGACCTTATACACTAGTAGATTGTGGTCTTTTCCATGATAGTATCATTGTAAAAATAACATAAAACAGTTACTTGAAGTGTTAAAGATGAATAACCAAAGACAAGTGGCTAGTAAGGATGAAATTGTCGTAGAATCTTTGATCAAACAAAAAAAATGCTTCATTTTGACTTCAATCCTGTAACGACCCATACTTTCAAGAAATTGAGTCCATGGGCTCAACATGTATTTTGATGTATTAATTAATAAATTATAAATAAAAATACATGATTTTACGGATATTGTATAATTTAATGTATGAATTAAATGGTAATATGTGATTTTTAGAAATAAAATTAATTAATGTGGGTATTAAAATGAAAATGATAAATCCAATCATTTAATTCAAGTATATATATATATATATGTATACATATAGTTATGTATGAATATATAAATGTGTTTGGTTGGATTAATCAAAAGAAATAAAATAAATAAAATTTTTACATGTATATATATGTTTATGTATGTATATAAATATATATATATATATATATATATAGAGAGAGAGAGAGAGAGAGAGAGAGAAATGTATAAATATATATGATGATGATACAATACATATATATATGTTGATTATTATATATATATATATATATGTATGTATGTATGTATGTATGCTTGGTTGGAAATGGAAAAAAAGAAATAATAATAGTAATGGGATAAAGTAGATAACTGATGATTTGGATGGACAATTAAGAAAAATAAAAAAAATTAGTTAATTTAATCATTATCACATGACTTAGATCAAGATAATGAAGAAAAAAAAAATCAAATTTAGAAGATAAATGATAATCTAATGACTCATGGGATAAGAGATGATGAGGCTATCTGTGACGACCGACATTTTTGACATCGGATTGACGGATCTGACATTTATGTACTCCATATATTTTCTAGAATTTTAATGAGAAAATACAAAATTTTTCCAAAATTTTCTCAGTTTCAGATTAATTGTTAAAGGAAATGAAAATAATTTGAGAAAATAAAATTTTAAAGAGAAAATACATTAAAATATTAGAAAAATGTGTTTTTTTGAGGAAAATAATTTAGAGGATTGATTTATGAATTTTTGGAACAATTATCGGATTTTTTTGAATGATAAACGGAATTTTTGGGAGAGAAATATGATTTTTAAGAAAATTATTCAATTTTTAGAGAAAATAATTGAATAAATGTTAAAATTGTGTATAATGTTGGTATTTTGATGAAAAAATGATGAATTATACAATTTAAAATTGTAGAGGACGAAAAATGTGAAATTTTGATATATAACACATATATATAAATATGTATTGGTAAAAAAAAAGAAAATGAAAAACTGAAAAATAAATAAAATAAAAGGAGGGGGGACCTGGGCTGACCCAAGCGCTGGGCCTTGGCCGGCTTAGGCCCCACTGGGCGGAGCACCCGGCCCGCACGGGCGGGCGTATATGCGGGACTCGGGCCGGACCCGCGTCCCGGGCGCCTAGTGCCCGGGCCAGGCACGTGGGCCGGCCCACGCGCCAAGAGGGGTTCAGCCCCCCCTCTTTTCCATGTTTTGTGCATTTTTTTTGGGATTTTCTATTGATTTTTTACTGAATTTCCTGGATTTTCAGCAGATATTTTCCAACAAAACCATGGGAGTTCATGGTTTATAACCCATGGTTTTGGCCATCACTTCATGGCCTCCAAATTGGCCAATGAAGGCTGCCAACTGGGCATTTAGCATGTGATGCTAAGTGCCACCTAGATGCCACATGTCACCCATCCTTGCCATGCAAGCCTCTCCCATTTAACAAAACTCCTCTTGAGCTCAAACCCAAAAAAATTTCAGTTTTCTATAGCTAACTTCCCTAGCTTGGATCTTCTCCAATTCTCTACCAAATCCTACAAACTATAGCTTGATTTAAAGCTTGTGCCACCACCTACAAGATCTTACAAGTGGTTTGTCCAGTCCTTGAGCCGTTTGAAGCAGAAAACACCAAGAAGAGGGCTGTCCACACTGTTCAAACTCAGAAATTTCAAAAAGTGTGTGTTGGAACCATCTTTGGAGCCTTGGACCTTGGCCATTTCCAGTTCCTTCTTGAAGGTAAAATGGTCCACTCCTCTCATTTTAGTATGTACTTTGATCTCCAAGGGTTAGAGAATGAGAAATAAAACCTTATGCATGATTTTAGAACCCTTGAAGTTAATTACTTATTCACTGTCACAACTGTGAAACAGAGACAGTTGGGGCAATCTTGGGAAGCTTATTCTTGAACCACTCTAGGCACATCCCTAAGGTAAAAGCCCATCATTCTACTCCTTATCATGAATATTCAAGTGTCCATGTGGTAAAAATCAGAAATTGAAACATTTTATGTGTGGTATAAGTCATTGTCGCTAACTGTTAAGACATACTGTTGCAACAGTGCCAACAAAAACAGTTTGGGGCCAGAATAGGAGCTATATTCGGGACACCTAAAGGCACCCTTTCGAACTGGAATTAGAGGCATTGTAGACTCCATAATAGAAGTTTCAGAAAGGTATAAAGACTTGACCTTAAACTCTTATGGATGTGTCTTGTTATACATGCAAATATGCCATGATTGTAGGGTGCTAGAGCAAATTCCCTTGTGTTCTTTAGAAAATATCAGAATATTGATGGAATGATAGGCATGTTTTCGATGTTGCATGCTATTGATTCGAAGTGGTTGTGATTAGTGAATATGTTATGACCTATAAACTATAAGTAGACACTGGGAACAACCCATAGAATGGCGATTGAATGAGAGAAAAGAACACTAGAAGATAGTGGAATCCATGAACCCAGAAATTTCCTGTAATCTGTCCAAAATTTCTAAAATAAAATTGACTAAACAAAACATGATAGATTGAGCTGAAATTTGGTGGAGAGACCCTTAGATATGTCTAGAGGTTTCCTACAAAATTTCAGAGAATTCTGATGTGTGTAGCTAGGTCAACTAAGGCAAACAGTCACTGCCTGTCACAGCGGATACGGGATCTGTGCAGTTTCCGTTATCATGCTTAGAAACCTTAGTAAATGAGGTCCAAAAATTGTAATTTAAAATTCTAGGAAAACTTTAAGAAGTCTTGGAAAGTTCTTCAAAGTTTGGTCCAAATTCGATGAACGGATTGCCCGCAGAAAAATCGAGAAAATGGTTACGCAGATAGGGTCATAGGCTAAGGTTTGTGCCTAAGTAGTGGGAATTAGGGATGTTGACCCTTTTTGGCCCAATTGACCCCATAAGGACCAGAATTGACCCTGTGTGACTCTGTTGACCAGTTAGGTCGGCAAATTATAAGTTGACTAGGGTTGACCAAAATTGACTAAGGTCAATCAAATGGACTTAGTAACTAAGACAAGGTGAATGAATATATGTAAACTATTCTTGACTAGGTCAAGTAATTGATTAACCAATTATATAGAATTAGAGTAATCCAAGTCTCATATTAATGTTAAGAAGTTGCGTCGATTTCGCAGGACCCAGTGCTAGTGGGACACGACTGGTCGCGAGAGGAGCGTCGGTAGCGGAACATCCCAGTGAGTAGTGTTTTCTAACTCATTTCTTAGAGCTTGTTATTCTATGCATTGTGAAATTGATATTACATATTGTGATGAACTTGCATCCTTTGAATGAGTTTTAAATAAAAATTGCACCGAACGTCGAGGTTTGAGAGCGGGTTAGGGTATTGGATGTGGTAGAACAATTAGGGCGAGTTGTGACCCTGATAGTGACCACCTAACACAGAGTGCCTATTGAGGGGTTCTGTGGGCCTACGATGATGGCAACGACAATAAGTCCTAATCGGGTCGTCACGATATGCCTAACTGTCTGCAACTCACTCGTGTATTGATTGGGCTCCCATAGAGCATCGAGTGACCACCTAGCACAGAGTGCCCTGAGGGGGGTTCTATGGGCTCAGATTTGGGTCGTCACCTATACACTTAACCGTCGGTTTCTCCCGCTTGAGTGATTTTAATCGCCTCGGAGAGCTTGCGAGCCTCGGTGAATGTTTTTATTATTTAACTGCTTTTAATGAAGTGCACGACTGCATTATGACTTTGAATTGTGTTTTACTGTTGCATTCACTTGCATAATGCTATTGCTCATGCATTCATGACACATGTTTTAACTGTGGAATACTTGTTTTAAGTTCTAATTAGACTGTATTACTCACTGAGCCGTCGTGGATAATTAGGCTCACTACTCTAACTTTTCAGGTTCTTCAACAGCGATTAAGGGCAAGGGAGTGGTCATCGCGTAGAATTGCCCTCTCTTACTCTTTTTGGTAGGACTTCTTCGTATTTTCCTTTCTGTTACTGTGTTTTGAGAGGTAGAACCATGTATAGGGGTGAGGATAGCATGTATATAAAGAACAATTTCTCTCGTTGCTACACATGTGTAATGACCCGTTTAGGAAATATAAAGTTTTTATTGGTGTTCATATGTTAAATTTCTTCTACATTCCATATGATTACTCTGATACTGTGTGATGTGGTGTTGTGTGTTGAGGCTTAACAGTGTCTTGGCAAGCTCGGCTTGCGAGCGGGTTTGTTGGAACACTGTGCCAGTTGGTTCGCCCTTCATCATAGGGAAGGGGTCCCGACAGCGTGGCTCAATGGTAGCAGATGAGGAATGAACTAGGTACTTAAGCCCCAGGTCCTAGGTTCGAATCTCTGCGGAGGCAAAGGAAAACCCTAGGGAGCGCACAATACCTAGTGAGTCACAGCTGCCACGCGGTGCGCCATGCGGTCACCACGCGACGTAGGTCTGGTGGGACCGGTGGGCCCGGTGGGGTGTGACACTATCTTAAGAAAAATAATCTAAAGTAGTTAATTTAATCATTATGATGATTTGGATAGACAATTAAGAAAAATAAAAAAAATTAGTTAATTTAATCATTATCACATGACTTGGATCAAGATAATGAAGAAAAATAATAATAATAAAAATTAAATTTAGAAGATAAATGATAATCTAATGACTCATGGGATAAGAGATGATGATGCTATCTTAAGCATTTAATGATGTGGTGACTCGCCCCAAGACCTCACCTATAAATCACCTATAAATATCCCCCCCCCCCCCCCCCCCCCCACCCCCCCTACCCCCCCCCCCCCCCCACCCCCACACACACACACACCCAA
>JAJIYU010016590.1:0-12076 GCA_030144865.1 Tinospora cordifolia | reverse complement strand
TTTCGGTCTTAGATGATGACAAAACAAGAAATTGTGTGAAACGCCTAATGTAATGAAAGCGATTGCATGTTTTGTATTTTGGTTTGTATAATGCTAGTGATGTATAGGGATAATCTACTAGGCTCTCGAGCTCACCCCACTTTTCTAATTACAGGTGATCATTGACACTGTAGGAGTAGGCCAGCACATGGGCTGTCTTTTTGGGTAGTGACCTCGCTGGGAAGTTGTTATAGTTTTTTTCAGTTTTATTTGAGTTTACCGTTGTACCGTTTTGTTGTAAATAATATTTTAGTGTTTAAATTGAACTGGGCATGTGCCCTCTTTATCTTTGAACTGTTTCACATATAAATTGAGTATTTTGGAACTTAGGCCCATTGGGTCATGTTTTATCTTCACACCATGCTTTGAAAATGAATTTCAAATGTTATTCCGCTGTAAAGTATTTCACTTGGCCAAATATGAATTCACTATGGATTTATGAATGAATTGAATTCCGCTGCATGCATTTTTAATGAATTTCACATCTACTAAAAGTAACGATATTTTGGTGGTCGTTGTATATTTTAAATTTTAACTTTGTAATCTGTTTAAAAGAAAGGTATGAAACTTGAGATTGAATGAGAAAGGAAATCGAACCACGTGGCCTCCAGCTCTCGGCAAACGAACAGATGATCCAGCATCTCCCGCCGAACGAACGAACGAACGGGCGTGCGCTTTCTCCGCGGGTGGCCTCGCGACGGATCGTCGCAACAGAGACAGAGACGGATATCGGGAGCCGGGGTGTCACAGATATTTTGTAACATTTTAAAATATAAAATTAAATACATATGGTATAAAAAACATTCTTCTTGGATACAAAATACATATGGTATAAAAACATTCTTCTTGGATACAAAATAGTGAATAAAAAACATTATATTGCTATGAAAATGAATATGTTATAATTCTTTACAACGTAAAATTAATACTAGAAAGAGTATATTTATACAAAACCAAATTTTTGGTACAAAGAATTGCAATTCTTCTAAGATACTATCAACTAATTTTATGAATACATGTGAATCATTGATTATTGATTTATGAAAAAAAAAGCTAGAATGTATGTATTCCTACTTTGGTCTGTTTAAATACTTCCACTCCATCCCTATTTAAAAAGGCATGCCCATAAGAATGTTACTTGCTATGGTCTGAATACTTCCACTCCAAAAACATGAGCTATCATCTCTTGAATTTCTTGATAAGAACGTTCAACAAGCAATAAATGAAAATATAAACATGGATGTACAAAGTTATTTGAATGTGAAAAGCTCACAAAATAAGCAATGTAAGAAAAAAATTACTTACTTTTCATTTACGTTAGATGTAAAACTTGAGTTATAATTCCTAGGAATAGTTCCTTGTAGCTTATTCCTATCCAACTGATGATCCACAAAATTCCTCAAATTGCCCAACTCATGTGGTACCTTCCCGGTTAATCGATTAAACTGAAGGTAGTTGAAGTAAAAGAAACAAATAAATAAATAAAAATATCATCATGAGAAGACTAAGAGAAGTGAAGATCATAAACCAATGTACCTACATTTTTGTAGCATTTACTAGATTTCCAATCTCTGAGGGAATTGGACCTGAAAGTTGATTCATCCCCAAATCCAATATTTTTAGGCTTTTTAACAAGCCAATTGCCTTTGGTATCACCCAATTAGACTGTTAAAAGTTCTGTAAAATTCTGCCAAAAAAAAGGCACGAAAGAAGAAACAAAATAAGGAAAACAACTTTCAGGAACCAGGTAGGCTCAATTCCTAATATTTTATCAAATGAAGCAAATATAGTAGAATTAAATAAAGAAAAAATATAAATGAACAAAGAAGATGAGCTGATGAAGTATATAGAGTTTGCAAGGAGGACAGTGAGCCAAGCTCTGGTGCAATAAATCCTCTCAAAGACGAGCCAGAGATATTCCTGAAAAACCCAATTCCAAGAGAAAGACAGATCATTAGAAAAGTTTCAACATATATATGCTTTAATTGATCAATAAAAAAATATATACCCTACCTGCCCATCGCTAACCTAATCTTTAAATAAAGAAAACATTACCAAGCATTCATTCCAAACTTAGCCTGACATATCTTATCATATTTATATGAAAAACCAACAATTCAAGTAATGGTTAAAAAGAAAATAATTACTAATATACATAAATTCACACATACACACTTGAAAAAGTGTTGCAAAGAAAACCTTTTTATTTGCAAAAGTTTGACAAAATATAGGAAAGAGCAGTCATTTTGACCATGATTGAGTGGAATGCAGCAATAGTAGCAGTGAATGAAAGGTACTTCAAACCTAAAAAGAGACAAATAAGAGAGAAACTATTTGAAATGCAATTTTTATCAACGTAAATTTCATACGCAAATTCAATAAGAGATAAGAAGTGATGTAACTTGCTTTAATATGGTCATGTCCTACTCCTACAAGGGATGTCATGGAAATGAAACAGTTGTAACTGAGAAATCCTTTCTCAAATCTCTGCAAAATAAAAGAATAATGCATGACCAAAAAAAAAAGATAGGAAACTATATTGTGCCATTGTTAAGAAATTTAAAGTCTTTAGCACAACCTGCTTTTACAGCCATGCCCAAAAGAAATGAAAGGGATTGCAATTTCCACATAGATAATAAATATATATCAACGTTTTGATAACTTAGGACTTGTTTCTAATTTTTTTTATAGTTGAAGACTTTATTGTCCAAGAATAGAAATCCACATTCAAGGGTCCAAATCACAACAGGTTACCACAAAATTTGAGCCCAAGTACACAGCTGTAAACTTATCTTATAGTTCATATTCTTACTTCATCAACATAATCTGCAAAACACTGGAAGAAATCAAACACAAGAATCATGAGTATATTGAGTTACTAATTTCTCGAAGTAACCAAAAATCCCCATTAATCACTGATATACCATGATGTTGTTTAATAGAAAAAATAATTACCTGAAGGAAAGAGAGCAATCACCAGAAAAAGAATAACTACTACTGTTGCTGCTGCAAACAAGAATCATGATAGCCATTCCAACCATCATGAACAAAAAACAAAACCCAAAAGCCCTCACCATTTCAACACCAAAAACAAGCTCTCTCCTACATCAACGAACCCAGGAAAAGAATTACAGATAAAGTGACTCTTTCTTCAGAGAAACTTGCCTCTTCTCTAGCCTTCCTTAAGCAGTAAAACCCTTGTAACCGAAAAGAAAAAAGGGTCTATTTTGTGTCACAACTAAGCTTTAAAGTCTTCATGACATGGTCAGTAGAATTTGCATCGGGTCTTTCTCTAATTTCCCCTTTTATGTTCCTTTCAGTTTTCTTTTAGGGAAGGGTGAAGCATTATAAGAAGATAGAAGCCATTATTAATAGAAAATGAATTCAAAGTGATATTCTTTTCATGAATAATTATGAGAAGCCTTTCTTTTCTTTTTCTTTTTCTTTCTTCATGCATAATTATGTTTCTTTTCTTTTTCTTTCTTCCTTTTTTCTTTTTCTTTTTCTTTTTAGTTGAAGTTCTATAAATATGTCCATTTCTTGAATTCTTTTTTTTTTTAAAATAAATTTCTGATAGATGAGCTTGTATCTGATTTTCTTTGATGAGGTATGTAGCCAAAAATTTAAGTAAGCATGCTAATGTTAGTCTGTTGGTAAAATCTATTTCTTACCTATCTTTCTGAATAGTAAAATCTAAGTGTATCCAAACTGATAGACTTACATACGCAATTAGAAACAATAACTATAATAAAGAATTAGTCAATAACTTTCTGATAAAAGCTGTTTATTATTTTTTCTCAATTATGCACCAATTATCTCTATTTTTTTTGTTGATCTAGGAATGGTCATATTTGGCTTTCTAAAGATCTTTTCAGGTGAGATTGTACAAAGATATTTTTTTCCAAATCACCAAGAGATGTCAATGTAAATCTAACTGATGTAATGAAGATTCATGGAGCCATTTTCAAAGATTTAATGTTGTAAACTACTGCTAGTTGCCCTAGAGAATCATCTAGATTTTGGGTTACATCTATGCTTAATTATCATTTTATCGCTGACAATGACTTAAATCCCCTTCCTCATAGGTCTAACATTTCATAGGCTTCTTGTGCCAAGATTCTTCACTCTTAGGAGTGGAAAAATTAGTTGAAAAAATGCTTAATTTATTTGTAATATACCAATATAAAAAATATCTTCAGTAATTTATTTCCTACCTTCATGGGCATGTTTGCCATTAAAGAAGTTGATAATAAAATATATAAAAACCTTGATGTAGAAAGAAAATAAATTGGAAGTACACTCAATCTCTGCACCTAAAACTAGGGAAATATCTAAATTAATATTCAAGCTATAAGAAAAAAGCAAGAGACAAATCCTAGAAATTAATTTCACCGCCAGAAGTTTAAGATAAAGATTTTTTTGTTTTTCATCACAACACGCAAATTACTCGCAGAACTCCCAAAAAAAAAGAAATTATATCATACCATTTTCTTTCTAAATAAAAAGAGCAAAATCAGATATGTTTGGAATTAAAAGAGAAATGTAGGTGAAGTAAGGGAATTTCCATTAAAAAACCCAAAACATATAACATAATTAAATAAAAGCATATCGAAAGCATGTCAGTAGCTTGAAAAAGCTAACAACAGAGTAGTGAAATCAATAACTGTTAAATGTTCATTCAGACCATAATTAAATAAAAGAATGGCATTGTTTTATTAACATGCAACATAATTTAATAAGATCTGAATGCTCTGAATGAACATTTAAAAAAGGCGGAAATGTATTTGATCAAAACTAATAAGGATTGATGAAAACAAAAGAACATGAAAGGAAAAAGATTGAAAAACACTGAGAACAAGAAACCATTGTCATGGTCAGCCATGCATCAGAAAATGTGCTCAAAAAATTTAGAACATATTTAATCACAAGTTGCAGAGCACAAACTACCCTCATCAGTAAAAAGCAAAGCGGCATGATCTATACTTTGCTCATGATCTATTTCTCATATGTATAAATGGGCATAATTATCATATTATAATAGAGTTTATAGGTACAAAAATCAAAGACTAATGTATTTAGAATGATTGAGAGAAGATGTGCATTTCTTTTCTTTTTTTTTCTTTTGCTTGTAAGTTGCAGCTTTAATTTTTGAAGGTTATGGGTTTCAAACTCAAAACAGCCTGTGAAGGATCTCATTGGAATGTCAAATATATAATCGTCCTATTGTTCTGTGAATCAGCTAAGTCATTTGCTACTAAAATCTATAACGCAATGGAACATAGAAGTGGGGAATCACTAAAAAAATATGCTCTTGCATTTGGGCTTGCTATTGGGATGTTGCTCTCAATATTATGTTGCGTAACTGCAGCGAAGGTGGAAGAAAGGTGAATACATGTGATCAAGAAGCATGGTTTACTCGGTAAAGCTGAGGCAAAAATCCCGATGAGCTTGTTTTGGTTGCCTCCACAATTCCTACTATTAGGAGCATTGGATGGAATTGTCCATCAAAGTATCATTTGTTTCTACCGAGATCAAATCCCTAAGATGTGGGATCAATGCATTGAGGCTAACAATTCAAATGCCTCTGCAATCTAATCAAAAGAAGAAGAAGAAGAAGGGAAAAGGAAAAGGTAAAACAACCATTAAAGAGAGAGGAAGAAGATGGTCCTCACTCATTGAGAAGCCATATGTAATTTTAATGGCAGTTGCCTTATTTGCAACAATTTTGCTGATATAATACTATTCAGATCAGATTATAATAACAAATATTTAGTTAACAGGACAAAGCATATAAAATAAATTTAGAAAATAAATCAGATAGTAGATATAAGCATGCTTTAGATGCTTTCAATAGATAATTGTTTTCCACTTCTCATCTCAATTTGAGTGGATGGTTACACCTAAAGGTTGCTTGATTATAAGGAATATTGGTAGAGCACAAGTTCTAATTTAAGAATCTATGTTCTTGATAGTGTATTGAGCTATCATTTCTTATACTAATATGCTTTCAGTGATATACTACTCAAAACTACGTAAAACTCATAATACAAAAATTACATACTTTCATCTCCTGGAACTTTTTAAGAACTTACAACACTAATTCCACTTTCTTCTTCTCTAGGCTTTTTGATGAACCTCCCTTCCAAGCTGCAAAAGCAATTTTAACGCACAAATCAAGAAACTAAAAATCACTTGTATTTTAATGAGAATAATAATTTTCTTGTATTCGAGTGTGATTAAAGTGTACCAATTCAAACCAACACAAAAAGTTCTATTTTCCTTCAACTTGCAAAGCTTGCTGCGTGGAGAAATTCGAGATGTTTAATGTGTAGAGAAATTAAAAGCACAAGTCCTTAAGAAATTTCGAGTTCTGATTTGCTAAGTTGCAATGAGTGATTGCAAGATTGAGAAGATGAGGCTCAAGCTTGAAGTTGAAGAAGATCTGCTAGTTTGCCATGAGTAATTGAGAGATTGACAGGAAAATACAAACATCACAATGGCTCAACAAGTAAATTTATTAAATAGCCTTCTCCTAAGGAGGTACAATCTTCTCCTTGATCAACCCATTGAGAACATGCCAGCGGCAGAAACAGAGTTCGATGATCTTTCGTTAATGCAAAACTCCAACAAAGCTGACATCATTTTGTTGATCAATCAAGATGCGAACAAGAAGCTTAGATTCAGATGAAATATATACAAATATAAATCAATTACCAGATGAAGAATGAACATTATGGAGATTTAGAGAGGTGAGAGGGATTGAAATCTTCACAGGATCATGAAATAGAGTGAGCAGTGAATGAACCCTAGAAAACTAATCAGGAACAATTTTTTATGTCGTCCAATCACCATTACAATGAATAGTGGAAGCAATTGAAAGTTTCAATCATGGTCTATGGAGTTTTGGGGGTTTATGGAGTTTCTTATCTCGCTCTTAAGCACATTAGTGACAGGTTTAACATTAAGTTATTATTTGAGGCAAACGTCATGTCGACACCATAAGACCTTTTAGTAGCAGGTTTGCCCATTGCCACTAATTCTTTAGCCCAAAGTACTCCATTTTTTTTTTTTGATATATGTGGCAGTTTAAATGTTGACATTAAAAACTATTTTACTACAGTCTATCTAGCTTCCACAAATAACTTACCACAATTACCCCTTTTTCTTGTAGTGATTTGATGTTGTAGATAAGGCACATCACTTTCCTTACTGCTTTTTCCCGAGAAAAACAGACTACTCAATTAAATAGGGCCGAGTAGAAGGGTCTCCCGGGCCCAAGAAAAGAAAAGAAGAAATTGATTGGAGAAAACCTTGTCTGTTGTCTGCTTTGTCTGCAATTGAAATACAGTTTTCATTTTATATTCCACTAAAAAAAAAAAAAACTAATGGCCATATACAGCCAAAATGTCATCTTGGAATCATCTTATACGAAAAATCTTTCTGATCATTATTTATTTGCCACTTATTTTCTTATCTTTCTTTGTTTAAAATTATTATTAGTCTCATTTTTGGAATTTAATGGAGACTTTGTTTTTATTAAGGTCCTTTCACACAACCTGTACTAATGGTAATCTTATGAGACGGTACTTCTTTAGAAAGCTGTGTAATGTTATTCAAAGTTATTATTTCTTTCATTTGCAGGGAAAGTCGCATAGGTAGTTTTCAGGAAACAACTATTTAAATGAGTAAAGTTCAACTTAAAAGTTCAAGCTATATCTACGTATATATTATATAGTAGATGAGTTGATTATTGTAATATTTACATAACCATAGTTTTACTCTTTTTCTGACATTGATAGCCGTGGGTCCTCTAGTCCATTGGATGAGCATTTTGGAATTTGGATAAATTTCGGTAAATTTGATTAATTTCTGTTTATTATATGGTAGATGAGTTGATTATTGTAATATTTACGTAACCATAGTTTTACTCTTTTTCTAACATTGATAGCCGTCGGTCCTTTAGTCCATTGGATGAGCATTTTGGAATTTGGATAAATTTCGGTAAATTTGATTAATTTCTGTTGTAATTTTTGCTCCTTCATTGTTCATCTGTTATGTCATATGCCTCAATTTTTAGGCTCACCACTTGCTTTCTATGAGTAGAGGCTATGGCCGGCTGGTCATGCCTTGTTTGTGGTTGTTTATGCTTGATTGGAGGTACGTTACTGTTTTTCCTATCGTGACCCCCTTCCAAAAAGGGCAGTATAACGACTCTTATTTTTAAAAATTGAATCAACAGATTCAATCTATAATTTTATATATGAATTAATGAATTATGAATGAAAATGTGTAATTTTACCACAATTGTATTAATTAATGTGTATATTAAATAAAAAATAAATAAATTATAATAATTAATCTTTTAATAGATAATGAAATGATTAATTAATATATATATATATGTATATATGTATGTATGTATGTATGTATGTATGATGAGACCTATATATATATATATATATATATATATATATATATATATATCTGTGTGTGTGTGTGTATCAAGTGGATAATAAGAAGAGATAATGGCTTGGTTGGATAATGAAAAAAATATAAGAAAGAAATATAAGAGATAATCACGATGAAGTATAAGATAAATGAAGATTTAAAAATAATAATAATAAAAAAGATTGTAACGACTCCTATTTTTAAACGTGGAGTATACTAGTTTGACATGTATTTCTAAACATAAATTAATAAATTATAAATAAAGACACATGGTTTTACAAGAATTGTATAAATTAATGTGTGTATTAAATGAAAATACATAATTTTTACGGCAATTATATTAATTAATGTGTTGCTTAGGAAAAAAATGATGACGAGAAAGAACTAATTCACCATATATATATATATATATATATATATGTATGTATGTATGTATGTATGTATTGTTGTAATATATATATATATATATATATATGTATGTATGTATGTATATATGTATTTATTGTTGTAATATATATTGGACAATAATGGATGGTGAGCTGGTGGATAAGGAGAAAAGAAAAAGGAGAAACAAAATGGAGAATAATAATTGGTGATGTGGGGAGATAAGAAAAGTCATTTTTGTTGACTTATTTTGATGGTGGGACCCAACCCAAACTACTCCTGTATAAAGACATCTCCTCGTTTCATTCATGCTTACACCAAAGCCAAAAATGAGAGAAAAAAGAGAAGCAAGAAAAAAAACAACAAAGAAAAAAAAAAGGAGAAAAAGAGGAAGAAAAGCTACCTATTTTCAAGAATCTGACGTTTTAGATAAATTATTTTATCTTTTTTCAATTCAAAATAGTTATGAAAGTTATGAATTATAGTTTTTTTAGTGTAATTTTTAATAAAGGTGATAGTTTAGTGTGTGATCCAAAAGTAGGGTAAGTTTTTACTATGAGTAAAACTACACAATATATATATATATATATTATTGTGTTCAAATTAATAAGTAGAACATAGATATATACTTTATTTGTATCTACGTAGGCTTAAGAATCTATATGATCATTGAAAGTTGGCACATAAAGAGTATACCTATTAATACTAAAATTTTAGTTGGCAAATACTGAAATGTCCAAAATAAAATTTTAAACTCAATGACACTAAAATTAAGATTTTTGGAGGTCAATTGATATATTAAATTTGTATTTATGCAATTTAAGGATTAATGAATAAAATGTATATAAATATAATATTAAGTAATAACAAAAATGTTATATAATATTATATATATATATATATATATATATATAATGTGTATAACATTATGAAATACTTACGGGAAAAAATGTGTAATATAGGAAATAATTAAAAATTTCTTATTTACTATATTAAATCGCCAAATTTATGAAATGGTTGGTTATTGGATACCAAAAGTGGGACACATGTCGACGACGTAGGGTGTTAGTATTTTAGTTCAATATTAAGGGTTTAATTGCATCGATTGACCTTGTTGACCATGTTGACCCAATTGATTTGACAGGTCAGCGAGTGTTAGGTTTAGTTAGAGTTAATTGTATTGACCAAATCTATAAATGAACAATAACTGGTTGAGTCAATCTTTTGATTGAATAAGGACTATAAAGTTAGATTTGAGCTAATTTTCATGTAGATATTAAAAACCTCGTGATCATGCTGGATCAAACATTAACGGAACATGACCAGTTAGGAGAGGAACACTGAAGCTGAGCAACCTTGTGAATAGTGTTTTTCTAATATATCACTTAAACTTATTATTTTGTTCATAAATGAAATGTTATTACATATTGCAATACATTTGCAATCTTTAAATGAGTTTTTAAATGAAAAGTGCACCAAATCTTGAAGTCTGATGGTACGGGTTAGGGTATTGGATGTGGTTGAGCTTGAGGACCATATGCCACTATACCTGAAGGTACATTCTATGCGTGTTCTCAATTGATCCACTAGTGAGGATCTGAGGCTGCCATACATCAAGTATGTGCTCGCAGATCCTTATGATGTTGTGTGACACCGCGATTTTAGGTTTATATTTCCCGGTACATGATCATCGAGTTATCCTTTCTTAAAATCGAGTTGTTAGCTTTCTACTTCCTATTTCCTTTCTTCTAAAAGTATAACATGATCTATATGCAATGCAATTACTTAATAGTACATGAAATGCTCAAGAGTTAACCCCTGTCACCGGTTTTCATTCATGAAAATAGGAGGATTCCAAGATATCATACTAACACAGTGGTAAAACCAATAAAACATTTAGCTAACTACTGTCAGATTCATTTATACAAAATAAAAAAAATTACATTTAAACATTTGAAAAGTTCTACATATAGCTTACAAAATCACATCAAGTCCTATTGAAAGTATTTACATCAAAATAGGATCAAAGAGAGTGATAATTATAACTTCTCAGTGAGGTTTTGACACCAAGTCCTAGTTCTGTCAATGTACATCTCTATGAGTACCTGAAAAATGAAATGGGAATGAGCTCGAAAGCCCTGTGAGTCATCCCTACACATCATCAGCATTATATAAACGAAGAATCAAAACATGCACACACTTTCACACATTAATCGTTTCAAGCATTCATTTGTTTGTTGTACTCTAAAGACCGAAAGGGAATCCACCCCCAGTATTTCCTGTAATTCGGGAGTGAACAACTAGTACGCAGTCCAGTCGCACTATCATGATTTCTCTTGGTATGCTTTCCAGCTAAACCATCATGATGAGCTCTCCAGGTGTTGCGCTCAAAGACCAGCTATACCGTAGGGATTACTGTCTAAGAAAAGGTAACACTACCTAAGGATTTACCAATCTCTAAGAACAACATCAACTGTTTCCACAGTCATAGGGTGGAAATACTCACAATGTGCCCAGACTAGCGCTATACTGCACTATATGGAGAGGTACGGTGTGTCTGCGGCTACCCATTGCATCGATATGTGTGTTCTTAATAAACCATTAATCTTATTTAGTTCCACAAATAATGTCATCCATACAACATCATTCATCAAATATGAACAAATAAATGATGAATACAATGAATAAATCATGAACTCGATAAAACATGTCAGAAAGCGATAAACCGGACATTACTATCACCATTCAAATCATTTCAATCACAAATAATTAACAACCATAGCATGCAAAATATCCTAAGCTAATAGTCATCTTGTTTTGAATATAAAATTTTTATTGTCGGGACCCCTTCCCTTGGGAGAAGGACGAACTGACCGACACAGTGTTTTGACAAACCCATTCCCAAACTGAGTTTGCCCAAAACACTGTTAAGCCTCTTCACAACACCATATATAACACTATTAGAGTAATCATAATAAATGCGGAAACAACTAGAACAAATAAGTAAAGTAGAAATTTTTTTTATACAAAAGTTAATTATATATATACTATCCTAAATGTAGTAGTAGCGGAATGCCTAAGTCAAAATGTCTATAATATTTTCCTCACTTCCTATACATTATACTAACTCTCAAAATAGTAAACCACGTGAGGAAACCTACCAAAGTAAACGAGGTGCACTTCACGCAATGACCACCTTCTTCCC
>JAJIYU010016589.1:0-12080 GCA_030144865.1 Tinospora cordifolia | reverse complement strand
CTCTCAAGAAATTTCATTTTTCTTCTAATTTCACATATTTTCTCATTTTTCTCATTTTCTCCAATAAATAATATAAATTTGAGGAAAATTGTTGTAAATTATCGTATTTCCATTAAAAATTTCAGAAAAATGTATATATCGTATTCGAAAATTTTGCACACCAAAACATGGGTCGTCACATTTTTTTTACATTTCGAAGTGCTTAAACATTGGGAACCTTGCTGAAATTTTTAGGAGAAAACATCATATGGTGGAGGGGATTTCTAGAACTCCTATTTTACTACTTCAAGCTTTTAATGCATTCATGTTTTCAGATTTTTTTTAACATGTTATTTTATAAATTTCAGGATGTTTAAATTTTAGTTTGAGGCATATTTGATCATGTTTTAATTTTAGCTAGCATGTTTTTATATTTTTAATTCATGCATGATAGCATATCATGTTTATAAACTATGCTTAGGCTTATTTTTTGAATTTTCTAGCATGTTATTTGTGTTTTCTATGTTATCTTGATTATTTAAATTTTAATATTAATTATTACAATCTCATTTCATATTTATTTAAATTTAAATATGAGAAAGTGAAGATAAGAACCATGTACCATCATAGTAGTCTAAGTGATGCTATGGGTGTTCATTGTCTATACTCAGTGTATATGAGTAACACAACCAAATCTGGATGTCTTTTAAAATAATTGGAATGGGACATGTGATCCTTATTTCCAATAGAATGTGACAATATGAATTTTCATTCCATCCCAGAATAGTAGCATTTTAATGAAGAACATCAAAGGATTAAAAACTCCTTTTGGTCAAAGTTACAACACTAACAAGATATTGTTTGAAACACTCAATGCTTGTAGGTGATTGAAATTGAATGTACTTTTGATTCAAATTAGTAACTTAGTTGTTTAATGAATAATCCACTAGGCTACATGCTCACCCATTCCATCTATTTTTCAGAAAATTGAATTGCATGAAGGCTATGAATTTTTGAAAGTCTACTTTTAAAAAGTTCATATAGCAGGGGCATATGTCCCAAATTTTGAATAAAGACTTTCATTGAATTTTATTTTTAAATTTTAGAGTTATATACTCTTTCTTTTGATGATATGAATTCAATAACGTATTTGTTTATTTTGAATAAATAAATAGTTTGAAGTTTTCCTTTATTCACGTCTATTATCTTATTGAATATTAAACTCAATAGAAGTGTACTTATGAGTATTTCAATAACTGTTAGAATAAAGGAATTGAGATTCAATTTATGTACTTATAAATGTAAAATAGGACCAAACTTGGATTTGAAAAATACTCATTTTGCTCTAACAATTTGAAAGTACGAAATTGAAGAGAATTAGAGTGTTTTATTCAAAGAAAAACTTCAAACTTTCTATTTTTCTCCCTTTGAAAACCTATATAAACCCCCTTAGGCTCTTAATTTCTTCATTCCAAAGATAAGAGTTGAAATTGTCTCTTATTTTCTAAGCCTTCTTCTTAGCACCTCTTCACATCTTCCCTTTTTGTGTGTGTGAGAAGTTCTTCTCTTGAATTGGGGAATTAAGTTGGGTGATCTTCATTGGCACTAGTACGTGGGGGGAATTGCTGCCGAAATTTCGGAAGAAAAAGTCACAAGGTGGAAGTGATTTCTAGAACACCCATCTATTCTTATTTAAATTTATGGCATACTCATTGTTGTGTGTTTTTCACTGAATACAAAGATTTTTAACTTCAGTTTTAGAATTTTACATGTTTATTTCAATATTTCAGTTTTGATTCATGTTTGAGTAATCATATCATTCATGCCATGTTAGTATCATGTTTAGGCTTTTAAATTAAAGTATGATGCATGTTCTATGAGTGTTTCATGAATTGACTGTGTATATTCTGAATTTCAGTTTGATTTCATATTTTGAAGTTTATTTTATGAAATCATGATATGAGAATTAATCTAAGACGATGCTGATAATAACAACGTACTATCATAGTGTTCAAGTCAACACTATGGATGTTTTTTTCATATGAGTTAGGTCATATGATTTTTCAGACCTAAGTACTTGAGGGTCATGTACCACTGGTGGGTCACCATGTGTAACGGGTTGATGCCGACACATGCCATAACGGGTTGATGTCGAATGGGCCCTATTTACTTAGTTAAGAGCATCAAGGGATTAAAGGCCCTTTTGGTCTGAGACTCGACTTAAAGAAATTGTTGTTTGAAATGCCTAATGATTGCAAGTATTTAAATTATGATTGTGTCATGAGTTTGAATATGAAAGATGGTTGTTCAAAAAGGATCCACTGGGCTATAAGCTCACTCATTCCTTTCTTATTTTTCAAGAACATGAAATGTATGGAGCAGTTGAATATAGATAGTTTCTTAGAAATTTTTTACAATATTATATTTTTTTTTTAGAATTTTTAGGGCATGTTGCCCAAAGTTTTTATGCTTTTCTACTGAAAAGTATTTTAAAGTCTTTCATTGCAACTATTAGTTCTTTTTGAAGAGTTTAGTACTTTCAATTTCTATTATGAATAAAATAGTTTGAATTTCTTAATCTCTTTTTAATTTGCCTTGATTTTATTGAAAATTTTGTATTCTTGAATTTTTATACAAAGGTATAAGCTATTGAAAAGAAAAGAACAAGTGTGTGTCACTTGTATTGTAGCACTGGCCCGACCCGCCGTTTTGTTACGTCCACTGTCAAGAGAACGGTGGCCATGAAAACTGCTTAAAGTACGGGGGTTGGGGTGTTATAGATTTTTATTTGTCTAGTGACCTCTGTAGGTCTTCAATAAGGAAAGTTGGGTTGGGGTGTTATAGATTTTTATTTGTCTAGTGACCTCAGTGGGTCTTCAATAAGGAAAGTTTTTTAGGAAAAATCACATTGAGTCAAACCATACCTTAAAATATGCATTAGGTTTATGTGATTCCAAATCTATAGGTCATAAATCATAATTCTTTGTAAATAAGGAGATATTAATTTTTATTTTGATTTTTGTGAACTCATGAAGTCATGGGCATCCTAAGCATGATGTGATCATATACATTATGATCTACATACCAAAAACATCTCAAATAATCCAAATTAGAAGTTTCTAATTTAAGAATAAAAGTCATTGAAAAATGTTTTCAAACACTCAAGGAACAAGATTAGAAGTTTCTAATCCAACAATAGAAGCTGCTGAAAAATGTTTCTAGACACCTTAGGAACATGATTAGAAGTTTCTAATTCAAAACAGAAGATTGTCAAATCTTGTTGATTTGGTGTGCATCAGAAAAGGTATCCATTACCAAAGCATATTGGAAAGTTGCCTTGTTTACAATTTTACACCTAGATTAACTTCTAATCAAAGAATAGTAAGTATTCTAAATCCTTTTTGTGTTCACAGATAAATAGAAAATCAAATAAAGCTTATATCTTGTGTTCACACTAGGAATTGGAAACTAAATCAACCCACATTCTAAATCGTGTGCACACTCAAGCTATGCATTCCAAAACTTTCCTATAGAGGAATGGAAAAGGTTTCTTAGTCTGAGCATGCCCAAACTGTCCTTTAGTGCTCATGAAACTTTATATAAACTCCTTCATGCTCTCATTCTTCTAATCCCAAAGCAAAGAGTTCACACTTCTGTCTTTGTTTGTTCTTGCCCTCTTCTTGGCACCTCTTCTCACTCTCTTATCTTTCTTATGTGAGAAGCTCTTATTTCAGTATTTTAGAGAGTTGTTGAAGTAGTTTTGTTGGCGAGTAAAAGTTCTTGAAATTTTGAAAGTGGTACAAATTTTCTATGTAGGGGCATATTGCCCTAATTTTGAATAAAGATTTTTGCTAAATTTTTACTCTTAAATTTTAGGGTTATGTACTCTTTCTTTTGATTATATTAATTCAATAAAGTATTTCTTTATTTTGAATAAATAAAGAGTTTAAAGTTTTCCTTTATTCGCTTGTATTATCTTGTTGAATATTAAACTCAAGGGAAGTGTATTTATGAGTATTTTAATAAGTGTTAGAATAAAGGAATTGAGATGCAAGTTGTGTACTTGTAAATGTAACATGGGACCCAACCCACCCTATGGTTGAGCTTAAACCTGTCTCTTGGGGGTTGGGATGTTACAAAGGTGGTATCAGAGCCTAGGCTTTAGGTGCCTTGGGCTAGAATTGGAAGTTAATCAGTGGCTATTGGACTAGAATTAGAAACTCAAATTAGGGTTTCACTTTGAATTGAATTGAATCTTGAATGCCCTGAGCTAGAATTAGAAAGTCAATCAATGCCTGTTTGACTAGAATTAGAAAGTCAAATAAGGGTTTCACTTTGAATTGAATTGAATCTTGAATGCTCAACCTTCTACTTTGAAATTAAAAAATGTTTTAGAAAGTGTTTTCAAAAAGGAAATATATGTTTTTAAAACATTTTGTTTCGATAAACAAAGACTGTAAGTTGAGCTGATAGTAGGTAAGCCTTGTCCCTAGTAAAGCCAAACATTGAAAGGGAGGTGGGTTATCCCACCATAGAAAGTGTGGTTGTTAAGCAGACTTCTGTTTTGCAGCCCGATCTGGAGGTTGTCCCACCTGCTTGTATGAGTAGTTTGACTTGAAGAACACCTTTACTTTCTATAAATGAAAATTAAAAGTTTAAAAATTTGGGCAAGAAATTGAATAGAAGTCGAAAAAGATACCAAAGGTGGTATATCGGCTAGACAAAGGTTGTGAGTCAACCAAATGAAAACTTAGTTTCATGGGAAAAACCATAGGTAGAAACGTGGTGTAGCCATGGGTGGCATAGTGAATTAAAAGCATAAATCTTTTGGACATTGGCTAAACACTAAAACTTGTGTAAAAATAGAATATTGTTTGATCGAGACACGGAACCAGGAAGCTTCTATATCTTTTGAATTCTATGTAGTATGGGATGCATAGGAATTCGGGGTTATAGACGAATCTTGGACTCATATAATGATGGACCATGTGTGGTGAATGATTGGTACTCTAGTAGAACGGGTTTCTCTATGTCACTGGTATGGGGCAGTGGAGTATAGTAGGCTCGGCAACCTTAGTTATCTAGCATTTGGGTGTTGCTCTATTCTAGGTGAAAGCCTAAGTGGAAGGGGTAGAGTGGTATGGGACACTTCAACCTGAAAGCTTAGGTGGAAGCGTGGAACCTTGCTGTGAAAGCTTGATTGTAGATTGTATGATATGCATGCTTTACTGTTTACTTACTTTGAGACCAAATCCTGTACCAATGCATGAAAAGAACCTAGAAGAAAAACTTTTAGGCCACTATATAGATCGAAAACTTAGAAACATGAATTTAGAGTCATGATAGTACTAACGTTTGACGAGGCAAATACTGACAACCTACTCAAATTGTAGAAATTGGCTGGAGCAAGGAAGTACGCAACACAATCCACTACCTCTGATGAAACTGAGAAAGGAGAACAAGAACTGCCTGCTAGCAAGGAGGCACAGATGGAAGCCTAATGACTGAGATGTCGCAAAGGGTATTGGATCAACTGTTGCGGGCACTTCCATAGATAATCCCTAAGGTGGCTCCCCAACCTCAAGTACTTGAACCTATATAGGTTCAACAGCCAACACCTGTGGCCCAAGATCCTAAACATCAGAGGGCTCCAAATGGTTTGGAGGATGAGAAACAGAGGAAGATGCCGATAGAGCTACAAAATCTCCATCCTTCTTTATTTGATGGGACCACAAATTACATCTCGGCGGACCACGGATACCAAGAAATGGAGGAGATTCTCAGTGTACTTAAGGTAATTGGGTCGACACGGGTGCCACTGGCCATGCACCACTTCAAAGGGCCAGTCAAAAGTTGGTGGTATATGATGGGGATGGACCCTAATACAAATTTGGATGCCACGAGCTGAGAGAACTTCTCAGAAATCTTCCATGAAAAGTTCTTTCAAGAGGTAACCTAGAGTAAGCTACAGGAGGACTTTGTTCGACTGAATCAAAGGGACATGTTTGTAGCTAAATATAAGAGGAAGTTCAACGAACTAGCCAAATTCTCCCCATATCTGATCAGAGAAAAAAAAAGAAAGGCCAATCAATTCGCACGATTCGCACATGGTCTCAAGATGGAGATCTAAAAGATATTGAAGATTTTGGGCCTAAAAAATTATAAAGACGTCATAGAAAAGGCCCAAGCGCTAGAACAAGAACTCAACTTGGAACAAAGGTTGAGGGGAAAGGATAAGAAGCCCGAGAATGAAAATGATCAAGGGGTTCAGAAGAAAAGAAGAATGGTGGGAAAACACCACATACACAGAAACAGGGGTAGGCCAAGAATGAGTCAAGGGAACAAGCAAGGAAGTAAGGGCTTTGTTTTATGTGTAACCATAAGGGTCATCTAGCTAGAGATTGTCGTAATGCACAGGCTCGAGCTCCTCAGCAACAACCACAGCAGATCACCTTATGGAAGGCTTTGCAGATCACCTACTTGTTGGGCTAAACTCGAGGATTATGTATTAACTGGACTAGATTTGGTAGAAGAAATGAATAACCATGTCAAGTTAATGCTGAAGAGGTTGACTACAACACAAAATCATTAGAAGAGCTATGCAGAAAAGAAGAAAACACCACTAGAGTTTCAAGTTGGGGAGAAGGTATTTTTGAGAATTAGTCCCCAGAAAGGAATCAAAAGGTTCAAATTCAAAGGAAAGTTATCTCTGAGGTTTGTCGGACCCTTTGAAATACTTAGAAGAATCGAGGAATGTGCTTATGAGTTGGACCTATCTAACCAAATGACTTCAGCTCATAACGTATTCCATGTATCTATGTTGAGAAAGTACGAACCTAACCCCTCTTACATCATCCACTAGGAGGAAGTGAACATTCAAGATGATGCTACTTATGAGGAAACAACAGTCAAAATCGTCAACCATAAAGTACATAATCTATGAACGAAGGATATTCCATTAGTGAAAGTACTGTGGAAACATCATGGGGTGGAGAAAAATACCAGGGAACTCGAAAGTGAGATGAAGACAAACTATCAACACCTATTCACTAAAAATCCTTAGTTATGTACAAATTTTAAGGACAAAATTTTTCTAAGGAGGGTAGGTTGTGATTCCCTAAATTCTTTGTACTCAATTAAATGAAATTTATCATTTATTTAGTGAAGTTTGGGTACAAAATGAAACCAGGTTCATTTTATGGCTAAATTTGGTAGGTTCCAAAACTATCATTTAGTGCCCATTAGGGACCCAAAACAACTTGAAATGAAGTAATGTGACATGAACCAACTAATGGGACAACATATCCAAAAATTAGAACAATTGGTTGAGGTTAGGGTTTTCGTTTATCAAACACCCTTCACGGGTCCAAATTAGGAAATAATTGGCATTTAGGTACTACGATGGATCAAAATGACCCGAAACAAAACAAAATGATATGAACTAACAAAATGAATGACATATCTAAAAATTAGAACAATTGGCCAAGATCATTTGCCTAGTGACCTCAATGGGTCTTAAATAAGGAAAATGGAAAATTACCTTAGGCCAAACCATACCTTAAAATATGCATTAGGTTCATGTGATTCCAAAACTATAGGTTATAAATCATAATTCCTTGTAAATAAAGAGATATTAATTTTAATTTGATTTTTGTGAACCCATGAAGTCATGGCCACCCTAAGCATGTGCAAGTCACATGAGTGGAACACCATGATCATGTGTACCCTCACCCTACCCTAAGCTCCATGGGACGTTTACTTTATTTGAGTTCATATAGAATGATCCCATGTGCCATGAAAATGATTAGGTATGCCACCCAGATGAGATGTCCCACTTAGTATTAAGAAACCATAAATGAATGATTCCATGTTCACCATGATGTGATCATATACACCATGCTCTACACACCAAAAACATCCGAAATAATCCAAATTAGAAGTTTCTAATTTAAGAATAGAAGTTGCTTAAAAATATTTCTAAACACCCAAGGAACAAAATTAAAAGTTTCTAAACCAAGAATAGAAGTTGCTAAAAAATGTTTCTAAACTCCTTAGGAACAAGATTAGAAGTTTCTAATTCAAAATAGAAGTTTGCAAAATCTTTTTAATTTGGTGTGCATAAGAAAAGCAATCCATTACTAAAATATATTGGAAAGTTGCCTTGCTCACAATATCACACCTAGATTAACTTCTAATCAAAGAATAGTAAGTAAATACATCCTTTTGGTGGCTACACATAAATAGGAAATCAAATAAACCTTATACCTTTTGTTCACACTAGGAATTGAAAACCAAATCAACCCACATTCTAAATCGTGTGCACACTCAATCTATGCATTCCAAATGTCCCCATAGAGGAATGAAAAGGTTTCGTAGTGTGAGCATGCCTAAATTGTCCTCTAGTGCTAATGAAACTCTATATAAACCCCCTCAAGCTCTCATTCTTGTAATCCCAAAGCAAAGAGTTGACACTTCCATCTTTGCTTGTTTATGCCCTCTTCTTGGCACCTCTTCTCACTCTCTTTTCTCTCTTGTGTGAGAAGTTCTTATTTCAGTGTTTTATAGAGTTGTTGAAGTGGTTTTGTTGGTGATTAGAAGTTTTTGAAGTTCTGAAAGTGGTAGATAAGGAGAACTTCTGCCGGATTCTACACGAAACTCTGATTAATGTGTAGGAGATTTCTTAAACCTCTACTATGCTATAATAATTTCTAGCAAATTCATGCTTGTTTAAATTCTAATTTTTAGAATGTCTTATTTTAGTTTTGTCATGTTTAATCATATTTTAATTTTAGTTTAGCATGTTTTTATGTTTTAATCAATCATGAGATCATGCCATGCTTAGAATCCATGTTTAGGATTTAATTCAATGTTTCAAGCATGCTATGTAATGTTTTCACACTTTCTTGGTTGTTTAAAATTCTGAAATTTACATTTTGAATTTCTTTTATGATTATATATGATTCTTAAATATAAGAAATTGAAGATAAGAACCACGTACTGTCATAATTACCCGTATGGGTGCTATGCGTGTTCTTAACACATGCTTGGAGTATGTGGTTGCGGGGCGCAACTAAGGGATACTTGGTATGTGGCATCCAATGGAAGGTGACAAAGAAATGTCGTTCCACCCAAAAGAGGGGTATCTAAATTAAGAACATCAAGGGCGTAGAACCCTTTTTAGTCTTAATGTCAACTAAAACCAAAAAGTTGTTTTAATCACTTAATGTATGAAAGCGTTTGAATTTAGATGTGTTATTGATTTGAAATAGTAACTTAGTTGTTTAATGAATGATCCACTTGGTTATATGTTCACCCCTTTCTTTTATTTTAAAGAATTTGAAATGCGTGATCTAGTTTGCTAAGGAATTAAAAAGTCTATTTTTAAAAATTTTCTATGTAAATGCATATTGCCCAAATTTTAAATAAAGACTTTCACTAAATTTTACTTTTAAATTTTAGATTTATGTACTCTTTCTATTGATTTTATGAATTCAATAATGTATTTCTTTATTTTGAATAAATAAAGAGTTTGAAGTTTTCCCTCATTCACTTGTATTATCTTGTTGAATATTAAACTCAAGGGAAGTGTATTTAGAAATATTTCAATAAGTATTAGAATAAAAAAATTGAGATGCAAGTTGTGTACTTGTAAATGTAATGTAGGACCCAACCCGGCATGTGGTTGCCCTTAAACCTGTCTCTTGGGGGTTGGGGTATTACACTAACAATCTACTCGATTTGTAGACAATGACTAGAACAAGAAGGTACGCTACTCGATCCACCACTTCTGATAAGAAAGAGTAAAGGGATTAGGAAATACCTGTTGGCATGGAGAATATGATGAATGAAGTTTTTTGGAGGGTTATGGATCAACTAATGAGGCCTCTACCCCTGATGCTCCCTCAGGCAGTTCCTCAACCTCAAATGCCTGAGCCCATCTAGGTTCAGCAGCTAGCACCTATGGCCCCAGCTCTCGAATGTAAGAGGGTTTAGAACGATCTAGATGATGAGAAACGAAAGAAGACGCTGATGGAGCTACAAAAGCTTCAACCTCCAACTTTTGAAGGAACAACTGACTATATCACGGTAGACCATTGGTATCAAATGATGGAGGAGCATCTAAATGTGTTAAGGGTGACTGGGTCAAGGAGGATGGCACTGGTCGCACACCACTCCAAGGGACTGGCTAGAAGATGGTAGCATATTAAGATGATGGACCCTAACACGGATGTTGATGCTATGAGTTGGGAGGAATTCATGGAGATATTTTATGAAAAGTTTTTTCTGGAAGCAACCTTGAGCAAGCTATAGGAAGATTTCATACGGTTGAACCAAAGAGAGGTGACTGTAGTTGAGTATTAAAGGAAGTTCACTGAATTAGTTAAATTCTCACTAGACCTAATTAGGGAGGAGAAAATGAAGGCTAATTATTTTGCACAGGGTCTCAAGATGGAGGTCTCTAGGATTGTGAAAACACTAAGCCTAAAGACATACAAAGATGTCTTAGAAAAGGGTCTAACACTATAACAAGAATTCAACCTAGAATAGAGGTTATGGAAAAATAACAAACGTGCCAGGAATGGAAAAGGTCATCAATGGGCCCAGAAAAAGAACAAAAGTGGGGGGAAGATGCCACAAAAAATAGGGGCAGACCCAAAATGAGTTTAAGGAGCAGACTTGAGGCAAGGGTTGTGCTATGCGTGTAGACAGAAGGGTCTTCTTGCTAGAGATTGCCCTATTACTCTTGCTCAAGATCCTCAACAACAACTACAATAGGGCGGAGGTTAGAACAGTCGCCCTCAAGGGAGGCGATAGTAATAGAATGCAAATCAGGGGCAAAACCATGGTCGTCGGAAGAATCAGGCCAGAATGTTCACTATTGAAGCTAAAAAAAAAAAATCAGGTCCCTACAATGGAAGGTATATTTCGTTTGCTTAATGTTGCTATGAGAATACTATTTGACTCAAGTGCCTCTAAGTCTTTTATCTTTGAAGAACTAGCTAATAGGTTACAACTTGTAACAAAAACACTACCCATAACTTTGAATGTGTGCACACCAATAGGAACCATTGTTACTTCAAAAGGAATGTATAGTTGTGACTTAAGGTTCAGGGCTAAACTCATAACAGTTGACCTATGTACTTTACCTATTTATGGCTATGATGTAATATTGGGGATTGATTGGTTAGACCAGTACCAAACCTATATAAATTGTCCTAAAAGACAAGTGACCATAACTCTATCTTCGGGGGAGGCTTATAGAATCAACGAAGATATGCGGAGACTACCGAGAAGTCCAATCATAGCCATGCTGAACTACTTTAGGCAGAAAAAAGGGTTCGAGGAACTCTCTAAATAAGAACATCTTGGACTGAAGATGATACAAGACTTAGTAGTGGTTAGTGAATATGAGGACGTGTTCCCAAACAACTTACCCAGACTACCACCTCTAAAGAATTAGAGTTCAAGATTGAACTCCACCGTGGAACCAACCCTATAGCCATATCTCCTTATAGAATGGCACCAGTACAACTGATTGAGTTGAAGTTTTAATTCGACGAACTCTGGGAAAAATGATTCATTAGGCTGAGTGAATCACCTAAGGGAGCTCCGATATTATTTATAAAGAAAAAGGATAGTTCTATGAGCCTTTATGTCAATTATTGGAAGTTAAAACAAGCTACAGTAAAGAATAAGTATCCTTTGCCAAGGATTGATGACCTATTTGATCAATTGAGAAGTGCCGCTCATTTTTCAAAGATTGATCTTAGGTCAAGATATCACCAGTTGAGACTCAGGGAATCTGATATACACAAGACTGCCTTCAAAACAAGATATGGACACTTTGAGTTCACTGTGATGCCCTTTGGTTTGACCAATGCCCCAGTAGCATTCATGGACTTGATGAATCTAGTGTTTAGACAGTGTCTGTAATACCTCATAATTTAGAATGAATAAACAAGAATTTTTGTCAATTAGTTTATCCAATGGTATATGTATAAAGAATTATGAACCATTATTGAATTAATGATCCAGGTAAAGCAAATAATATACATAAATAATTTCTACATATCAAAAAAATAAAAGTATGAAATATATAC